>JABTTQ020000962.1:0-25000 GCA_016081115.2 Rehmannia glutinosa
CTCTACCACTTTTGTGTGCACAGTTTAAGAATCAAAAAGGACTTTTCATTTGGTTGTAATGTGGGCTCTTTGGTAAGGGTAGAGAAAATTTGGATTAAATGACTTGACTTAAGCAAATAGAATTTAAAGCACACAGACTTGCAACTCACCAACCCAATTTCATCTAAAAACTATTCTTTCAAGATATTTTCATCCTTTTTTTGTGCATTTTTTGTCTTTTTTTTAGCCTCAAGCTCTCAATTTCTCACAATTTCCAGAATTTTTCTTTGTTCTTTTCTTTCCTTTGCTCGATTTTTCTCTCTTTCTTTTTCAAAGATTTTTTTTCGAGCTTCATTATTCTTTTTTTCATTTACCTAGACATTGCTCATCCTTCATTCTTTTTCCAATTTTCTCTCTTTTTCACCATTTCATCACATCTTCCCCAAACTACTCATCTTCTATAAGCTCAAGTAATTTCAGGGATAAAAATAATCTTTCAATTTTAAAGATCAAAATGTGGCTAACAATAACAAGTTAAGGCTCGAAGTGGCTAACTAGGGAATCATGAGTTCATATGTAGGCTTTTTAGGCTAAGTGGGCTAAATAAAGATGGTCTTAAATCATTTTCAAAAATTGCACACACACATGGCTTCAATGAAGATACCAAAGCAAGTTTTAGAGTTCTATCAATCATAATGACACACTTAAGAAACAAATAAGACTGCATAACGTAAAAGCAGTTAAAGGCACAAAAGCATACATGTTTATTTTTCGCAACATGCTCAAATACCCAATTTTCTTAATCAATGCCAAACAAATAAAAGACATCTCCTCAACAATTCATCACATGATTCACAAAAATATTTCATCTCATAGTAAAATCATTCATAAGCTTTCTTTTTCGAATTTTTGATCCTAATCACACAAAAGCAATTAAATGTGCTAAAGCGATAAACATGCTAAAAAAAATCGAAAATTTTGAAAATTTGTATGCAAACTTTTTGCTCTACATGCAATCCTAAATGCAATGCAATAATGCAATAGTACTAATTTTACGCATTCTTGACGACCCCCCAAACATAAAAAATGATTAGTCCCGAACATATGAGAAAATTATTAAAACAACGTGTAATGCATAAAAAGTACTTACCTGGATCGTTCACAGGGCCCTCGTGCATTTCACACGGCTGGGCCGTGTGGCCTTGGAGTGATATCTCTTCTCTCTGTCTCAGCCTCAAGGTCGTATGCAGCTTACACGGTTCTGTGAAGTGGTTTTTGATTTTTTTTTATTTTAACCCAGAGTTTGTCGCGATACCTCTTTGGTTGCCTCCCACAAGGTGCTAAGTTTTATGTCTTCAGCCAGACTTCAGATTTGTAACATCACTGTCATTGAACCGTGTCGGTTGAAATCCTTGAGCCCTCATATTCTATACCATCCATCGGACGAATGGCGTTGCATTGTGTTCTCGGATTATGTTCAATATCACTTGTGAATTTAGCCTTTTGATGTAGGCCTCCCACTGCCGTAGCGATTTAGGTTACTTGTGTCTCCGATGATTTCAGTCTTGCATTCAACAAAAACAATATTAGAAACAAAGCAATAAAGAAATTTATTTACAAAAAAAGGAAGAAATCGAAAGTAAAAAATATTTGCAATATATATAAATATATATGTACAAAAAATAAAAAATAAATATTTACAAAAATTTTGCTTCAATTATGATTGAACTACTCATTACTATATTTAAGTAGAACATTTCAATCCCCGTCAACGACGCCAAAAACTTGTTCGCTAAAAACTATTTGGATTTCTATACTGCAAGTGTACTGTGTAGTTTATAAGATAATGGCAAGCAAGGTCATATTCCTCAGGGATTGAATACGACATACTTAAGCTATAATAACATCGTATTCCAATTTTATTGAAACAGACGAATATCAAGAGTTTTTAATATATAATCGAAAAATAAAAATAAAACAAATAAAATTCGATCTCCACATGTCTTTTCAACAAATACGAAAGCAACCCTAGGTACATAATCTCAACATGCTTCTTCAATATTAAATCTAATTAATGTTCATCAATACCAATTCATGTGTTTCTATGTGTTCCATTCCTATACTTGTTTATTCCCCCTCCCGAAGTAAATAAACAGTAGATTAGTACCAATTTCTAGCATCCCTACTCAACAATTAAAACCAAATCCCAACAGATCTGTGAATTGCATGACACCCCACAAATAGTTATAAGCCTCCCGACTTTATACACATTTATGTCTGAATTCGATTTCCGTCTTTGTCAGAACTCATCTTCCGAATTATGGACTAACAAATATGACATGCAAATTATTAAGAAGATAATTGACAGTTAAATTTAAGCATTCGAATTTATAAAATAGAACACATGAATCAATGAAGAAAATAACCAATCTAGATTTAACATTAATCAACAGTTTTGATTATGCCCTAGGATCCGAAATATTTGCCAAACATTGATAACAAATTCATAGTCAAACTTGAAAACTATATTTTGACATCGTTTAAGTACATACAAGAGATCTAAACTAAGAAAGAATACCCCTTCTTGTCAGGATGGATCCTCCTTCTCAGCCTTCGAAAATCTTGTGCTTCCATAGATGTGAAAGGCCTTGTGGTGTACTTCGTAACCTAGCCCTCCTCTCTCAGAAGACCTTTGATTTGTGTAATCCAGAGTATTTTGGTGTGTTGTATGTTGTATCAATGATGTAAATTCGTCCAGGCCTTGGTCCCCCTTATATAGGTGATTTGAGAGATCACTGGTAGAGTTCTGACGGGACAAGGACTCAAAATCATCCGCAATCAGATCGCACGAGACGTGTCAGTTCACATGGCCACACCACACGGTTGTGTGGTTCCATAAAGGTAGACCGTGTAATGAAAATTCTTTACAATAAATGAAAAAATCGAAAATAAAAAAGTATTTACAATATATATATATATATACACAAAAAATTGAAAAAATATATTTACAAAAATTTTGCTTCAATTAATATTGAACTACTCATTACTATATTTAAGTAGAATCTTCCAATCCCCGGCAACGGCTCCAAAAACTTGTTCGGCAAAAATTATTTGGATTTCTATATTGCAAGTGTACTGTGTAATTTATAGGACAATGGAAAGCAAGGTCGTATTCCTCAGGGATATGATACGAAACACTTAAGCTATAATAACATCATATTCCAATTTTATTGAAGCAATCGAATATCAAGACTTTTTAATATATAATCGAAAAATAAAAACAAAACAAATAAAATCCGAACTCCACAAGTCTTTTCAACAAATAAGAAAGCAACCCTAGGTACATAATCTCAACATGCTTCTTCAATATTAAATCCAATTAATGTTCATCAAAACCAATTCATGTATTTCTATAGGTTCAATTCCTATACTTGTTTATTCCCCCTCCCGAAGCAAATAAACTCTAGATTAATACCAATTTCTAGCATCCATACTCAACTATTAATACCAACTCCCAATAGATCCGTGAATTGAATGACTCTCCATAAATAGTTATGACCCTCCCGACTCTATAAGCCTCCCGAATTATGGACTAACAAATAGGACATGCAAATTATTGATCAGATAATCGAAAATTAAAATTAAGCATTCGAATTCATAAAATAGAACACATGAATCAATTAAGAAAACAACCAATCAATATTTAACATGAATCTACAGTTTTGATTATGCCCTAGGATCTGAAAGATTAGCCAAACATTGATAACAACTTCATAGACAAACTTCAAATCAACATTGTGACACCATTTAAGTACAGACAAGAGATCTAAACTAATAAAGAAAACCCCTTCTTGTCAGGATTGATCCTCCTTCCCAGCCTTCGAAACTCCTGTGCTTCCGTAGATGTGAAAGGCCTTGCGGTGTTCTTCTTAACCTAGCCCTCCTCTCTCATAAGACATTTGGTATGTGTAATCCTGAGTATTTTAGTATGTTGTATGTTGTATCAATGATGTAATTCGTTCAGTCCTTGGTCCCCCTTATACAGGTACTTTGAGAGATCACTGGTGGAGTTCTGATGGGATTATGACTCAAAATCAGCCGCAGTCAGATCACACGGGCCATGTCAGTTCACACAGCCTCCCGGAAAGATGAAAGACAACCTGGATAGAGCACAACAAGTATTGTCGCTTTCACTTGGACAAAGGACACACTACTTAAAATTTCTTTCAAGTGAAGAGAGAAATCGAAAGGCCAATTCGGAGGGGCCACCTGAAGGACTACACGGATGAACGTAGGCTGCACAAACACCTAAACAATAAGAGGATAACTTGCTACAAGCTCCATGCCACCCAGAGCTACGAACGGAGAAGAGATAGAATCCTAACATAGCTGGAGTCATCAACAGATTCAAGAAGGCCACAAAGAAAGAGATGTGATGAGTGTCCTCATAGACTACATGAAAGAGTATAAAGAACTTAACACATGCACACCTCCAAAGAGAAGAGTTCTAAACTTCATCAAGGCCAAGAACATGTTAATTACCTTCGGAATACAAGACTATGTCCCAAAGACAAAGATGCACTATGATGTTATTGTGATCTCCATTACGCTGGCCAACTCCATTTTCCAACAAGTCTTAACCAAAAATGGAAGTGTAATGGATGTCTTCTCAGATAGTCTCGGCGACAGCGCCTCTAGTTGGCTTCCCGGGCAAGGTGATCAATGCAACGGAATATATAAATCTACCTTTGACTTTGGGATTGGAGTACCAACAAAAGCCACATATATGGTTTGATTCCTCATAATAGATCAATTCAACCTGATATTGGGAAGACCAAGTTTTAACAAGTTTAGAGCCATTTTCTCCACTGTCCATCTCAAGTTGAAGTTCTCAACTAAAACAGGAAAAGAAAAGACAACTGGCAACAATAGAGTAGCCCGAGAATGCTATGTGGCCAAACTGCAGAAGGCCAAGTCCTCGGGAGAGGTAGGAACCGGACTCAATAGCAGAGAGACTCTTAAGACTCTTTCACTCTCTCAGTAAAAGCAGGAAATTTTGCCCCTGGAGGGCTCTCTTAACTTCATTTATGTTTTCATATCTATTATTTTCCTGAGAGGTAGGAAATAGTTTATTTCACTTTTCCCAATCTGCGAGCTTTGTATGGTTTTCCCCTTTTGAACAATTAGTCATTTTATGAGTGTTGTTTTTACTTCCTACTTACTTATATTTGAAGGTACGTCATTCCCTATCCAAGGGATAGAGTAAAACAACTATTATATGTAGCACACAACTCTCGCAGGTTATCAGATCGACTAAGAGAGGCAAATGTTTTGAGCTAAGAGATAAACAAGTGTAAGTCCTATAAGAGGTGGTTATGAGCCATCCACATTACTATCAAAATAGGTTTTTGTGACAACAAATTGTTGTCGCAAAAGAGCATAAGTCGTCGCAAAATATTTTTTTGGCGACAACATTGTTGTCACAACATGTAGTCGTAAATAAGTGGTTGCAAAAATTTCTGTTTAGATGACGTTCCACCTTATTTGTGATAAAACTTCAGAGTTTTTGCGACGACATTTGTTGACAAAAAAACCTTTACTACTATTAGTGACGACTTTTGTTGTCACTAAAGATCATTTTTTTCATTTTTTTTATATTTATTATCCTGTTTTGGAAATTGTATTCAACCAACAATAATATCAATATTTTTCCGACACCACAATTTATTCATTCAACATCAATATCACCAAAACACTAAAAATAACAAATATAATATCAAATATCAAGCTAAACATATATATCCATAAATGTGATCAAAACATACAAGTATATATATAACAATCATAACATTATCTCAACTAAGCCTAATCACCTAAATTCTCAACATGATGATTCTCATGGTGTTGATGTGCACTCGACGGCAATGGAGCACCAGAAGCAGGGGTGTAGGGGGAGAAAAGTGGTAGAAGTATGTCCGGAAGTGTGTGATATCCACTTCATGGTGGCAACGAAGTCGGCCAACTTGGTTTTCCTACACATCTAAATGAAAATTGAAGTTAAATCCTTGCAGATTAATATGTAAATTGAACATTTATAAAAACACACAAACAAATAAAAAAACACTTACATAGAAACTTATGTTAAATTTAGAACAATCATGTGTGATTACAGAGAGCAAATCTATTTTTAACTCAGTCACTCGAATTTGCAATAATTTAAATTCTAAAGAAAATGGCGAATGTATAAGAATCTTGAAATATAACTCCAACATTCTCATCTCAACTAAAATGAAATTCAAAAGTTAGGCCGAATATAGAAGTGTTTGCAAATTCTATAAAAGTGATTCTCAGCTTTTGTGCGGAATAAACAGTTAATTTTTCAACCTAGAAGCTGAAAATCACTTTTTTAGAGTTTGCTAACACTCTGCCACAATCCAAGAGAAACTCTTCTTAAGCTTGCAAAACAACTGAAAACATAACAAATTTGAATAGTTAGATTTCAAGCAACATCAAATTTGATGATAATCTTTAAAAACTCACCTATAGAAAACCTATTTCCCTCTCAAGCATCTGGACTTTGTCGAACTCCCTCTGCTTGCCGTACAAATCTGGGTACAAGTCTGTATCTCTATTTTTTGGCCACATTAATAACTGGAACATGTTGAAACAGACTTGTACCAGTTATAAAAAGCTGGAGAAATAACCGAGAAATAAAATGAAAAATAACAACAATCTACAACACAAGAATTTACGTGGAAACTCCAAAACCGGAGAAAAACCACGGCCCACAGAGAAAGATATTCCACTATGTGAAACATTTTTACAATCACACAGACATTCTCTCTGTTAGAAATAAAACGTGTATGGTTTCTGTTTCAAAAGTAAAATGGCTAAGTGTTTGAAGTGAATGGCTAAGTCGAGGCCTGAATTAAATTCAGTCTCTACAAGACGAAAGACGCCCCGTATACAAAGAACTTACAGTTCTGGTGTTCGTCTCTAAGATACAACGACTTTACAATTCTGGTTTAGCAGCACTTGCAAAAACTGGAATCACAGCGAACTCTAAGTGTTTCTGACTTTCAAGCTTTTGAAGAAGGAAGTAAGTATGCTCGAATGCAATGACCGTTTTATTAATCTGATTATTTTTGTGTGTCTTTTCAATCTGCGGGGACTTCTGTTATATAGGCAAGCAAGTGCCCGTATGGAAAATCACGTCTTTTGGCTCGAAAAGACAAGTTTTGAACGAACAGACGCATCTATTCTACACTTTGCATCGACGCATGACCTGGCGCACAGCCCGTGCGCCTGCCCATGCGTGGATGCGAACCAAAATAGCAAAGCTACGGCCTAACGCACGACCCGACACACGGGCCGTGCGTCAGCCCGTGCTCGATGCGAACAGGTCCGACTGATGCACAACCCGATGCACGGGCCGTGCGTCTACCCGTGCTCGGGTGCGAACACTTCCTAGTTGAAAAATATGTTAATTAATTCAAAATTTAATTAATCAATTATTTTAAAGGTTGTTGGTCCAAAAAGAATAAGGGCCTTTAAAAACTTGGGTGCCCCCAAGTACCCAAACCCATAAGTCCAACTTGGGATAAATATAGTGTGCAAACTTTGCCTTTTTATCCTATGTGGGATGGAGCATTTCTCCTTCCCTAGATTTTCCATTTTCCATACCATTTACTTGTATTAAGTGACTAACTTCTAGCATTAATTTCTCATTCACCTGCAATTGGTTTTGAGAAATTTCAAATGTTATTCTCATCTACTCTCTTAGTAGAATTTAAATAATTTAAATCTATTTTTCACTAATGGAAACCACTTAATTATTTGGTCAAAATCAGGTCAACATCCATTTTACCAAAACAAAATTCCAACACTCTCTCCTGACCCCAGTACTCCCACTCTTACGAACCATTGACTAACTCACACCTCTCTCCCAACTCTCCATACTAGAGAATACAAGAAAGGAATTTAACTAGAGTCAACCCACAAAGGTTAAAGTGTATTTGACTAGTGCAATTGAAACAAATTTCTCACTACCACAATGTTAGCCCGGATTAGGAGCTATTTTCCAGATTAACTCCACCTCCACCTTGACAGTTCACCTTCAAAACCTTGTATAATACGGATTGTACCAGCACGTCATTGACTTATACATGCCATAGGCCAAACTTGAGATTCCCATCAAATTTCTCCACCTGCTTGAACCACCCTAGCCTAATGAACAACCGTCTCCAAATGAGACCCCCGGACCCTACTCAAGAAATATTTACTGATGTGGAAGGCCAAACATCGCTGCGACCACAGAGCATACTCAGAATTTCATGAGACCCAACCCGGGCTTTGATACCACTTGTTGGGAAAAATCAGATCCCACATTCATCCCCTAGGGACAAGCAGAAATAATCGAGAAATAAAATGAATAATAACAACAATCTACTACACAAGAATTTATGCGGAAACTCCAAAACCGGAGAAATAATAGTATATCACTCATCTCTCAAAGTGTATGGGAAGTGTATGCACTTAAAATCAATTCAATAAATGTAGATCTATCATAGGCTTGCAAATTGTCTAACATCTCTACCACTTTAGTGTGCACAACTTAAGAATCAAAAAGGACTTTTCATTTGGTTGTAATGTAGGCTCTTTAGTAAGGGTAGGAAAAATTTGGATTAAGTGACTTCACTTGAGCAAATAGAATTTAAAGCACACAAACTTTCAACTCGCCAACCCAATTTTACCATAAAACTCATTCTTTTAAGATATTTTCCTTTTCAACTCAACTCCACCCTTTTCTTCTTTTCAATTCTTAGGCCATTTGCCTTCTTTTCTATTAGGAAATTTATTTTATAGATTTTGATGAATGCCATGTAAAACTTAAACTAGAAAGTTCGCACCCCATTTTCTTTGTAATCTTCATTGTAATAGATAGGGCTTGAAAAGCTGAGTCAAGTCAGCTATGCCTGGAAATACAAGAAGTCAACTGAAGACTTCGCTGTGGAACAGCTGAGTATGGCCAAGATAGAAGATCAAGAACTCGACTGGAGATGAATCGGCTGAGGAACAGTTATGTAAAGAGTCAGTCAAAGTCAACTCAAGAAGCCAAGTCTCAAGTTGAAGTGACAGATGAGTCTTCCAATAATTGGAGCAGACTCAAGTCACCTGGGGAAAAATGCAGCAGCCAAGAGGAGTTAACTAAAATGAATCCGTTGCACAGAAGTCAAGAACATTACTTAAATAAGTAATAATTCCATGCTGCCAGGTCTTAAAGTGCTTCTCCCAAAAGCGTGCAAAAGGAATAAAACAATGGAAAGCACTGCACCTCGTGTCAGAACCTGAAAAGCTGCACATTCATTTAATACGAGTAAAGGTCTACATCTCAAAATTGAGGACCAAGAAAAGACAAGCCAACCAACACAAGTGACTTTTTGAAATCAGCCTATCTCTTCAATGGGCGATTTTTAAAAGTTCACTATAAAAAGCTGAGGAAACTCATTGAGAAAAGGTTACCTTGCACACCTGAAAAATCAAGTATTATTCAAGCTATTAACCTGCAAATATTCTCAAAGATATTCAAGCAAATCCTCAAGCCTGAAACTCGAAGGAAATCGATCCAACACAAGTTGTGAAGGAAAGACAACTTCAAACTGTTGAAGAGGAAACTTTTGAAGAATCAAAAGAGGTCTACCATCCAAGAAGGATTGTAAGAAGGTTCAAGGTCGAACCAATATCAAGTTATTGGAGGGTTTCGTGATCAAAACCAAGAGCTTGAGAAAGTGAGCTGAAGTAGAAAGACAGCTGCCCTATGAAGAAACTGAGTCGGACGATAAGCCAGTTGTGTGACCAAGGCTGTCTCTAGACTGTTCACCACACTGTAAACTGATCTGTTACTTAGTGGATTCCTCCAGGAGTTGGAGAAGAGAGGATTACAAGAATTACCCCATCTTCGAACCTCTATAAAAATTAACTGTGTCATTTATTTTTCAGCATATTTACATTTCTGCATACTTACATTATATCTGCTGATAAACTCATTTGCTTTCCAACTGATTAATAACCAAGAGCTAAAATCTAGTGTTAAAACAAGTTTAAAACAAATCAGAGGGTGTTAAGTCTACCGCTGATAAAACCAACACAACTAAGTTAAGGTTTAGGTTAAACAACTGAGTTATTCTATCAACAGCTCTATCCAGTCTGTTGAGTGGATAACTCTATTGAATAACCAACTTAGTTGTCCCTCAAGGACTTAGTTGTTTGTGTTAACTCTGTAATATTTTAAAATTACTAAAATCGAAAAGTTGGTAAGGTTTATTCACCCCCCACCTTCAAAACCTTACTCACACCCCTTGGGACCTACAAGTGGTATCAGAGTGGTTGGTTCATTGAGCCTTTCGCACTGGTTACTAAACCAGATCTCTATCCTTTCAAAAAATTTGACACTTGCATTTTCAAAATCTTTAATTCTTAGCAAAGTTATTATCATGGAAGCAAATTTGACACGCATTCCTATGTTCACTGTTGAAGACTTTGATGACTGGAAGATTTGTATGCAGGCTCATCTATCTGCTTTTCCTGATGAAATGTGGCTAGTGATAGAGGATGGGCCACTGCAAATACTTAAGGTGAACACAGCTGTAAGGGTAGCAGCTGTAATAGCAGAAGCGGCTGAAAAAAGACCAGCCATGGTTGAAAAGCCAAGGACTAAGTGGACTAACGATGACATAAAGAGATACAACTTGCACAATGTGGCCAAGGACATACTCTACAAGAAATTGGACAAAGTAATGTTCAATAAAGTCAAATCTTGCAAATCTGCAAAAGAAATCTGGGATAAACTAACATTAATTTGTGAAGGATCTGAGCAAATTAAAGAAAATAAATTGTCTGTTGCTGTACAAAAATTTGAAACTTTTAAAATTCTTGCAGGTGAAACCTTGGATCAGCTGGATGCCAGATTAACCGAAATCACAAATGAGCTATCAGCACTTGGGAAAGAATACACACAAAAGGAAATGTGTATGAAGATTCTGAGAAGCCTCCCAGCTGAATGGGAAATGAAAGTCATGGCCGTGAGACAATCAATGAACCTAACAACAACATCCAATCATGAGTTATTCTCAGATCTCAAAGCCTATGAGTTTGAGCTGAGAAGAAAAGAGCAAGAGGAGACAGTCGTACCCAAGACAGCGGCACTTATAGTCAAGGAATGAAAAGAGCTGAATTCAAGGAAGCCATAGACCAGGAGGAGATTGCCCTAATGGTCAAAAGATTCAACAAGTTCTTCAATAATACTTATAAGGGAAATAAGGGTGAAACCTCTAGGAGACATTCAACACCCTCTAAGTCAAGGGAAGATAGGCCACCCAAGAGAGATGAGCATCAAAGGGTTGAATATCAGAGAGCTGATAAACCAAGAACAGAGAGATCTGACCAAAGAGCTGAGAACCTTTGTTGGAATTGCAGACAACCAGGACACTTTGCAGTTGACTATCCTATCCACCAGTCAACAAATATAGAAATGAAGAAGAAAGAAATATCTTCAGAGAAAGAAGACAGGAAAAGAAGAAAGCCATGTTGGCTGCTGAGACTGCTAAGACAGCTAAGTCTAAAGAAGCAGCAGACGAGAGAGTAGTAGTGAAGCCGATCATCAAGTGATTAGAAGAAGAAGCCATGATCTGCCTTATGGCTAAAGAACAAGATCAACCAGACCACGAAGATGAGGTACACTCTAACTCATCTCATTCAGATTCAGGTGATAGTGATTGTAACAGACACACTTCATCACCCACTGATCTTTATGATTCATTAGGTAAAATGATGAAAGACTTTGAGCACATTAAATCCTCACACACACTTTTAATTGAGGAAAACAACCAGCTCAAGAGCCAAAACTTACAGCTGACTAAGGAGCTGAGTACTCTAAGCTAATAGCAGAGATAGATGCTATAGAAAAGAGGGAAAATGATCTCAAAAATGTGATTGCCTCATTTACAAAGGCATCAAAATAATTGGATGACTTGATCATGAGTCAAAATGAATGTGGAGATAAGACAGGCATAGGATTCAATTCCTTTGTGCACAGTCAAACTCCAAGAGTGATTTTGGAAAAAGGATTTTTGAGTAATCAAGCATCTCAAAAACCCAAAACACCAAATATTGCACCCACATTCATTCTAAAGCACAATCACAAACAAACTGGCCTTGGATACAAAGGGAAAGAAAAACAACCAGTTGAGCATGCTGAGAGGATAGTTGAGAAGAAATCCAGCAGAGTTCCTCATCAAACTCCAAATAGAAAGTACTCTGTAAAGAACAAACAGAGCTACCAAAAACCCCAGAAGTTTCATCACATAAACACATATGTTGGGAATGGTAGAAACTATCCAAGCCAAGCTGATTGGAACAATGTGAAAAATCAGCAAAGACTAATGGAATACAAGCCTAGATGGAAAAGACCTAAACCTCAGCAAATGTCATTCTAAAGGCAAAAGAGCTATTATCAGCACGCATATGCACACAGGCACTACGCTCAGGAATATCCCAACTACCCAAGAAAGGCAATTGCTAAAACACACACATAGGCATACAGACAAAAGTGACAGCTATACGAACCTAAAGCCCCCAAGCAATTTGCCAAAGTGAATTATGATTATGGCACAGATAGATGGCAACCTCTTAAAGTCAAGTCATTTGGCTATAGGTTGGTTGGATCATCTTACAAAGACTAACCCCTCGGGACCCAGGCAAGTATGGGTACCTAAAAACTAATTTCCTTGATTACAGGTTCAAGGAACAACTGAGTGCCAAGGAACCTGGTACATGGATAGTGGTTGTTCCAGACATATGACAGGAAACAACAAAAATCTGTCAATTCAAGGAGATTAGAGGTCCAAAAGTTATATTTGGAGGAAATGAAGCTCCAGGGGAAATAAATGGCAATGGATCCATTAATAAGAATGGATTAGAAATCACAGATGTTGCTTATGTTGAAGGCCTCAACTTCAACCTGTTAAGCATCAGCCAACTCTGTGACAAGGGCTACAATGTTGGATTCAATATGGGAGTATGCCAGATCAAAGATATTGAGTCAAATGAAATAGTGCTGCAAGGATCAAGACAGAAGAATATGTATGTGGTAGATTGGTCTACTGCTACACCAGGCATTTGTCTGTTAGCAAAGAGCACAGCCGAATCAAGTTGGTTGTGGAACAAGAAGCTGAGTCATTTGAATTTCAAGACAATCAACAAGCTTGCAAGGAGTCATCTTGTGGAAGGATTGCCAGACTCAATGTACAAAAAGGAAAGTGTATGTGATGTATGCCAGATGGGAAAGCAAATCAAATCTCCATTCTAGGATAATCCTAGTCCTTCTTCAACAAGGATATTACATCTGTTGCATATGGATCATTTTGGTCCTGTTGAACCAGCCAGCATAGGTGGACAGAAATACACCTTAGTGGTGGTATATGATTACTCAAGATATACATGGACAATCTTCATGTGCAAAAAGAAGGAAACTTTGCACAAGTTACCTCAGCTGATGAAAAGAGTTCAAAATGAAAAGAGCCAAACCATTATAAAGATAAGATCTAATAGAGGAACTGAGTTTGTCAATGGGATAATAACTCACTATTGTGTTGAAAATGGTATTGCTCATGAGCTATCTGCAGCAAGAACTCCACATCGACAATGGAGTAGCTGAAAGAAGAAACAGAACTCTCAAGGAAGCTGCAAGAACCATGTTAGCTGAAGCTGGATTGCCTAAGAGATTTTTGGCTGAAGCCATTAACACATCATGCTATACTCAAAGTAGATGCATGATTAACAGGCAACTAACCAAGACTCCCTATGAAATTTGGACACGGAAAAAGCCAAAAGTTGGGTACTTCAGAATATTTGGATGTAAATGCTTCATCCACAAATGGCAAAGACAATTGGAAGGCTAATATGAATGGAGAAGACATTGAAGAGTTAGCTGATAAGCTGAATTAGCTAACTATGCGGAAGAGTCCCTATGTTGAAGCTGAAGTAAGAGCAATCAATCAAGATGAAGATGAGATAGTTGAATCTCAAAGACAGCTTGAAAGTCTATAGCTGAATGATGATGAAAGAGCTTTTCAAGACAACGCAGATGCGAGACAGCTGAATCCAGCTGATTTACTCCAACTTGATGTAAGATGGCTGAGAGACCATCCCCCAGAGTTAGTTATTGGAGATGTTAGAGATGGTGTAATAACCAGATCTAGAGCTCAGCAAGAAGCAATGTTCACTTGTTTTATTTCCCAAATAGAGCCAAAAGATGTGTCTCAAGCATTGGATGACACACATTGGATTCAAGCCATACAAGAAGAGTTGAATCAGTTTGAAAATAACAAAGTATGGGAATTGGTGCAAAGACCAACTCATCAAAATGTTATTGGCACAAAATGGGTTTTTAGAAACAAGATGAATGAGGAAGGATATGTTGTAAGAAATTAAGCAAGATTGGTAGCCAAAGGGTATTGCCAAGAAGAGGGAATAGATTTTGATGAAACCTTTGCTCCTGTTGCAAGATTAGAAGAAATAAGGATGTTTCTTGCCTATCTTGCACATAAGAACTTCATTGTATATCAAATGGATGTGAAGAGTGCATTTCTAAATGAACTGTTAGAGGAAGAGGTCTATGTTGAACAACCTCCAGGTTTTGAGCAGAAGACTATTGGAGATAAGGTGTACAAGCTCAGGAAAGTATTATATGGATTGAAACAGGCACCAAGAGCATGGTATGATACATTGTCTCAATTTCTAACTGATAATGGATTCATCAAAGGCAAAGTGGACAGAACACTCTTCAGAATTCAAGATGGAGAGAGTATACTGCTTGTTCAAATATATGTGGATGACATCATTTTTAGATCCACATATAAAGAGCTGTGTGATAAGTTCTCAAACCTCATGCAAGGCAAATTTGAAATGAGCATAATGGGAGAACTGACTATCTTCCTAGGACTTCAAGTTAAGCAATTGAAGGATGGAACTTTCATAAGTCAAACAAAGTACACCAGAGATTTAATAAAGAAATTTGGTATGTAAGAGAAGGCTTCTGTGAAAATACCAATGAACACATCAGTCAAGATACACATGGATGCAGATGGTAAGGGTGTAGATCAAACAAGATATAGAGCACTTATTGGACCACTGCTCTATTTAACAGCCAGCAGACCAGACATCACCTTTGTAGTAGGTGTATGTGCAAGATTACAATCTGCAGCAAAGGAGAGCCACATGACTGCAGCTAAGAGAATCCTAAGGCATTTGAAGGGATGCCAGAAAGTTGGCTTATGGTATCCAAAGGAAGGTGGATTCAAGCTTATTGGTTATTCAGCCTCAGACTATGCTGGATGTAGACTTGACAGGAAGAGTACTTCATGTACATGTCAAATGCTTGTAAATAGATTGGTTTCATGGTTTAGCAAGAAGCAAAACTCAATAGCCACATCCACAGCTGGAGCAGAGTACATAGTTGTGGGCAGCTGTTGTGCCCAAGTCTTATGGATGAGACAGCAGGTAAGAGATTATGAGATTTAAGGAAAAGGGATTCCAATTATGTGTGATAACACAAGTGCTATTGCAATCACTCATAATCCTTTGTGGCATTCAAGAACAAAGCACATTGATGTTAGATATCATTTTATAAGAGATCATGTTGAAAAGAAAGACATCACTTTGGAATATATCTCAACTGATAAGCAGTTAGCTGACATTTTCACCAATCCTCTATGTGAATCAAGATTTGAAGAGCTTAAGAATGAGCTAGGGTTAATTGAGTTGAGTTGATACTTAGAAGACTCAACTAGACGAGATGGAAGATGAGAAGATGAAAATTGAACAAGTTTCATGAATCAATCATGTGAAACAGCTATGTCGGAAAGTCAGTTGTATCGATTTAGCTGACACCTGAGTCGCTTAATGAAAGGAGAGAAGAAAAGTTAAGTCATTTTTGAAATAAGTTGAGTCATTTATGAGCTAAGTGACAAAAATGCAGTCGTTTTTAATGAGTGAGAATGTTTTTAAGGATGACGTCAGTATAATAATGACGGGTACAGTCAAAAGCTGCACAATAAGCATATGATTGGATATAAATGTTGCCGCATTAAATACGAGGAATTAAATGCATTGACGTGCTAAATCTGAACCGTTGATCTCGATCAAAATTTCAAAATGCGAAGACATGTCCTTTCATAACCCTTATATATCCATTTTCCAGCTTTCTTTCTCTCATTTGGAAACTGTTCATCTTCAAGCAAAAAGAAAGCAATCTATTTCTCTCTCAAAAACCCTAAGTGTTCTCAAACAGCTTCATCAAGTTTTAATCGGTGGAAATCTCTGTAATTGGAACCTAAGTTTGATTTTGTCCAGCTATCGAAGCAAATCCACTCAGGATCATCAGTGGAATTCGAAGGTATGGTGAAGCAGGGTTCTGATGAAACCCTTGTCAAGAAAATCGCTGAAATACTAGAAAAGTTAGGTCTCAAGTCTTTTCTGACTTTGGAATACTCGCATACCTATCACGAGGAGGTGGCAATGTTGTATGTAAATGAAGAAGTTCAAGACGAAGAAATCAAGTCTTCTGTCCACAGCAAGGACATAATGATAAATGTTAAGGATATTCATGAAACTGATGTTGATTTAGCTGCTGCATGGATAGAGATAGCCAAACTAGATTGCGCTGCTAAGGTGGTCTACACAGCTGATAAGAAGTTGTTGAAGGACGACTATCATAAGTTGATGGATGTCATCTCAAAGTGTGCAGACATCAAGTTTGGAAGCTTTAATCAGCTATCCAAGGCAAAGCTGATCGTCATGGCTGCGATCATGCAGGGCAAGAAAGTCAACTGGACTGAGTTCGTGTACAATGACTCTGCCAAAATGTAATGAATAAGTCATTTAAGGATGACGAATCCTTTGGAGGATCTCTCGGATATGGCCTCGTGATTGGCCACTTGATGGAAGTGAAGGGTATTCCCCTTCGACATGGAAAATCCTTCCATGTCAACAAGAAAATGTTCAGGGCTAACCTCTCTGGAGCCCGAAGAGAGCCCACACAAAGAAGGCGGAAACAAGTGAGGGGGAATCAGTTGAACCCGAGAACACAACTGCCACCCCTCCACCACAGAAGAAAGCTACCCAAGCAGCTGCGAAGAAGAAAGTTGCCTCTGCAGCTAAGAAAAAGGTGCACCAGCCCCTGCAGCCAAGTCGCCTGCCCGTGCAGCTGCATCTCCTGCTCCTGCAGCCGAGGCTGAGAAGGAACCCCAAATCCCTTCTCCAGCCATACGAAAGAAGAGGACTCCCAAGTCAAGGAAGGCATCTATCTCCAACAAAGATGCCCCAAACCCACCGCAAAAGATTCAGAAGA
Source organism: Rehmannia glutinosa (assembly GCA_016081115.2). NCBI lineage: Eukaryota > Viridiplantae > Streptophyta > Magnoliopsida > Lamiales > Orobanchaceae > Rehmannia > Rehmannia glutinosa. Next base: position 17,387 of record JABTTQ020000962.1, read on the forward strand.
ACTAGAAGCCCCTCTGGTTCGGACCAAAAGAAGAAGAATTTTCAAGCAATCATATCTTGAAAAGAGATCTGAATCTGCCATTCAGCTAGAATCACAAGGTGAGCGCAGGTAATCTAGAAGAAGAAGTCTCGGAAGTCATTGATGTACTTGCCAAGTCTGCCGAGGAGATCGCAGAGGCCTCAAGACTCACTGGGCGTCGAGGCTGTTGGGAAGCAAAGCAAAGAGAGACAATCGAACATCCTGTCGAAAAGGTTGTCTCTCCACCTACCTCTGATGCTGCTGAAGGAGAGCAACAATAGAGTATCTTACCTTCAATCCCAAAAAAGGAAGGACAAGAAGAAGATGATGATGATGATGTTGTCATGTATTCTCCACTATATCCAGATATCTAGAGACGTCTTAGAGAATGGATAGTATGGAAACTTGATCACTCAAGGGCGCAGTTCGCTCACCCTGAGTATATTGAAGAAGAAGAAGAATTGCTGCAATTTCTCGGTGTTGCCACAGTATGCCAGGCTCTTGATGAATAAAATTGCATGAATATTCAAATCATCAAGGAAGAAGAGAAAGAAAAGGGCCGATGAAGCCCGTGTCCTAAAAAATGCCAATATGTATGAATTCACAAACTCTCCATCTCACACCCATACACACATATACTCAGAGAGTGATGAGGAACCCATTGTTGTAGCAGAGAAGTCAGACATGCAGCAAGCAATGAGAGAATCCAGGCAGTTGCATGAGCAACAATTATTTGAAGGACCAGGAGAGTCGTCTCAATCTCTCCTGCAAATCTACCCTTTGGGAGTAGTGCAGTAGATTGCCACAGACATCACTGCAGCTACGTCCCCGGTACTTTTAGAGGATGGGTCCAAGGGAATTGGCAATGAAACTGGGATCTTTTTCGGCACCCAAGTTGAGCCAACCCTTAATGAAGGTGTTTTACCACCCGCCCCAGCGGCTGAGCACTCAATGGAAGAAGCCGCGAGTCAGGAGAATAGTGACCCCACCATTCATCACTCAACTAGTGCACCAGTTGAGGGGGAAACTCACTCCACTACAGCAGGGTCGGAGGATGCTGCAGATGACTCTCTTTTGAAGAAAGGTGGCGAGGTGGAAACTGAGAAAGAACCACAGTAGAGTGACATTAATGAAGCTCGAACAGTTGAATCTGTCCCAGCTGAAATGTCAGCTGCTATGATGGCTGATGAAACTATTCCTACAGTCGAGGCACATGATGGAGATGCCCCGGGAGTTAACACTCTAGGCAGTGAAAGTGCAATCCTAGGGGTTGAGACTCCTATGGATGCCATGGTCCAAGACCCTAAAAAAGTTGCGACTGTGGAAGGGAATATTGAAGGCCTCGCTGCAGTTGAGACTGCTGGAGGTAGTGAAGGCCCAAGGGAGGTTGAGACTTTCCTGGGTTAAGTTCAAGAGACACAGAACATTCCTCCTGTTCAAAGCACTGAAATAGAAAAAGAGAGAAGTGCACTTCATGACTCTAGGAGAACTTAGACACATCATTCTTGGGGTCTGAAGATGAAGCTGAGTCCTCCCCCATTGCAGATCAAAGGGACTCAGCTGAGGATGTTCTCAAAACCACGAGTCAACTGTCTGATAAACCTGCTCGATAGAAATTCAATTTCGATGATGAGCCAAGCCCACATATCTCCTTATCATCCGATGACGCTGATGATACAGCAGAGGAATCGGTTATTCACTTAGAAAAATCCACTGAGACCGAAGACGCTGATAAGACAAGTGAGGCTCGATGGCAAAATATCTCAATCGCCCGGTTGAGACACGATCCCATGTCTTTGGGCTCACACCGATTGCAGCGAGTAATGACTACTCAAGCTCCGTCACAGGCTCCCACAGCTGTGACCAATACCGACGAAGCTATCGCAGCCAAGGTACGAAGAGCTGAATCATCATAGGCACAACCCTCACAACCAATCCCATATGTGACTGACGATACCTTTCCTAAGGTATTCCCTTTCACGCCGATCCTACCAGACTTGGTGGAAGAGACCCCTGCTGACCAACGAAGATTCATCGTGAGAGAAGATCCAATCGTCCCTACTGACACAATTGTTCCAGCCGAGTTCAACTTTCCTGAAGAGTGGTCTGCAGCTGAATCAAGTGACACAGCTGAATTTTGTGAAATCCTCAAGAATATTTGTGAATAGATTGAGAAGATTGAAAGACATCAGGCCTCACTCGACTTAAGACTGGACAACAAGGACGCTACCCTCACAGTAGACTTGAGAGGGATAGTGGTGCGGATCCGTGAATGGTCCCAACAACAATATGCCATGAGAATCGAGCAAGTTTGTTATTTTAAGGCACTGTATTGCAGAATGCTTGTCTGGATGGCTGACAATGCAGATTTGAAGCAACGAATGCAGGCGTATATTGAAAGGTTGGATGCTTCTCACAAAACAGAAATGGAGCTACTGCGTGAATTTCAGAGAAAAGAAGTTTTGCGACTTGAGGAGACTATGAATGCAAAATTCAGCCTCCTCGTGGCTGAAATGAAAATAGTGGCAGCCAAGTCCAAACCCACTCGCTCCGAATTTTGCACAGCTTATGCAGTAGCAGACTCCGAAAAGAATTTCGCGCTTAGCAGACTCGACTTTATGCTCGCAGGCATGTTTCCTTGGGTCCCTCTTTCCTTTGATGATGCCAAAAAGGGGGAAGAGGACTACCTAAGGAAGTTGAAAGAAGAGAAGTTGAAGGAATCTGAAGCTGAGAAGAAGGGAAAAGCAGCTGAGGGGGAAGGATCGAAAGATTTAACCTTGATGATAGTTGAAACCCCTAGCAAGGTCAAGTCACAGCCTCCAACATGAGCAAATTCCCTGTAACCCTGCCAATGGGACACTCCACTGTGCCAATAGCATAAAGAAGGAAGATCATTGAAGCAGAAATTGAAGAGTTCTCCGAAAAACAGGAAGCTCGCGTTCAGAAGATCTTAAAAGAGCACGGTGGACTCCCAACTAAATTAAGCAAGGCTCTAATTGACCCTCCTAGTGAATTAATGCAGCTTCGTGCATCTGAGCCTAGATCCATGGAAGAATTCAAAACACTGGAAGTTGAAGGCTACTTCAAGGGACTGTATCTTACCAAGGCATGGGATCTATACTGGGAAAAAGGACTGGAGATATGCAAGACATCTGAGAAACAACAAAGCTCTAGCAGACACTCAGTCGGAAAATCCAAAGCTCCTGCACAGTACACTCTCAGAGAAAGAGGAGCTGAGTCAGGAAACGAGCGAAAAAGGGACATCGTGTATTGAACTGGGCACGATCATTTGGCGAATTTAGAAGATCAACGCAAAATTGAAGAAGCCAAAAGATGAATGGCAGCAGAAAGTGCCAATGCCCAACGCGAATGGGAGGAAAGGCAGAGAACAGATGACCCTGCTGCAAAGAGAGCTTACGAAAAGAAAAAGAAGGAAGAAAAAAAGAAGAAGAGAGAAGAAAAAGATAAAAAGAGAAAAGTGCTGATGACTTTGACAGAGTTGAAGAGGAAAGAAGGAGGCAGCGAAGGCGATGAAGTGTTGCTGCAAACCCTTCATGTACTTTACTTATGTAAATACATCTTTGTAAATCATCTGTATACTTAGTGAAGTTTTCTGTAATTTTTCACTTTGTATTTGTATCCTTGCATAGATGTTTGTATTTTGCTTTGATATAGAATGCTCTGATACTAAATGTAAACAGTTGTGTAAAGGACAAGAATGCTATGATAAATAAAACGATCTATTCAACGCATACATTCTTTGTTACTGCATTGTCTGTATGTATCTTTGTTGTTTACATGGTGTTGAATGTTTTTAAGTTTTGGCATCATCAAAAAAGGGGAAATTGTTGGGAAATTTATTGTATAGATTTTGATGAATGCCATGTAAAACTTAAACTAGAAAGTTGGCACCCCATTTTCCTTGTAATCTTCATTGTAATAGATAGGGCTTGAAAAGCTGAGTCAAGTCTGTTATGTCTGGAAATACAAGAAGTCAACTGAAGACTGAAGTGAAGACTTCGCTGTGGAACAACTGAGTATGGCCAAGATAGAAGATCAAGAACTCGACTGAAGATGAATCAGCTGAGGAACAATGTGTAAAGAGTAAGTCAAAGTCAACTCAAGAAGCCAAGTCTCAAGCTGAAGTGACAGATGAGTCTTCCAATGATTGGAGCAGACTCAAGTCACTTGGGGAAAAAGGCAGCAGCCAAGAGGAGTTAACTGAAATGAATCTGCTGCACAAAAGTCAAGAACATTACTTAAATAAGTAATACTTCCATGCTTCCAGGTCTTAAAGTGCTTGTCCCAGAAGCGTGCAAAAGGAATAAACCAATGGAAAGCACTGCACCTCGTGTCAGAACCTGAAAAGCTGCATATTCATTTAATACGAGGAAAGGTCTACATCTCAAGATTGAGGACCAAGAAAAGACAAGTCAACGAACACAAGGGACTTTTTGAAATCAGCCTATCTCTTCAACAGCATGATTTTTGAAAGTTCACTACAAAAGGCTGAGGAAACTCATTGAGAAAAGCTTACCTTGCACACCTGAAAAATCAAGCATTATTCAAGCTATTAACCTGCAAATATTCTCAAAGATATTCAAGCAAATCCTCAAGTATGAAACTCGAAGGAAATCGATCTAACACAAGTTGTGAAGGAAAGACAGCTTCAAACTGTTGAAGAGGAAACTTTTGAACAATCAAAAGTGGTCTATCATCCAAGAAGGAATGTAGGAAGGTTCAAGGTCGAACCAGTATCAAGTTATTGGAGGGCTTCGTGGTCAAATCCAAGAGCTTGAGAAAGTGAGCTGAAGTAGCAAGGCAGCTGCCCTATGAAGAAACTGAGTCGGACGAGAAGCCAGCTGTGTGACCAAGGCTGTCTCTAGACTGTTCACCACTGTATAAACTGATCTGTTACTTAGTGGATTCCTCCAAGAGTTGGAGAAGAGAGGATTACAAGAATTACCCCATCTTCGAACCTCTATAAAAATTAACTATGTCATTTATTTTTCAGCACATTTACATTTCTGCATACTTACAATATATCTGCTGATAAACTCATTTGCTTTCCAACTGATTAATAACCAAGAGCCAAAATCAAGTGTTAAAACAAGTTTGAAACAAATCAAAGCGTGTTAAGTCTTCCGCTGATAAAACCAACACAACCAAGTTAAGGTTTAGGTTAAACACCTGTGTTATTCTATCAACAGCTCTATGGAGTATGTTGAGTGGCTAACTCTGCTGAATAACCAACTTAGATGTCCCTCAAGGACTTAGTTGTTTGTGTTAACTCTGTAATATTTTAAAAGGACTAAAATCGAAAAGTTGGTAAGGTTTATTCAACCCCCCTTCTAAACCTTACTCACACCCCTTGGGACCTACATTTTCTTGATCTTTAGCCTCTAGCTCTCAATTTTTCAAAATTTTCAGAATTTTTCTTTCTTCTCTTTCTTTTGCTCGATTTATTTTTTGTTCTTTCATAATTTTTTCTTTGTTTTTTCGAGCTTCATTATTCTTTCTTTTACCTAATCACTGGTCATCCCTATTACTTTTGCCAACTTCTCTCTTTTTCACAATTTCATCACATCTTTCCCAAACTATTCATCTTCTATAACCTCAAGTAATTTTAAGGATAAAAATCATTTTTGAATTCTCAATATCTAAATGTGGCTAACAATAAAAAGTTAAGGCTCAAAGTGGCTAACTAGAGAATCATGAATTCATAGGTAGGATTTGTAGGCTAAACAGGCTTAACAAAGATGACCTTAAATCATTTTCAAAAATTGCACACACAAACATGGCTTTAATGAAGATACCAGAGCAAGTTCTAGAGTTCTAACAACCATGAATGACACACTCAAGAAAAAATAAAACTGCATAGTATAAAAGCAGTTAAAGGCACAAAAGCTCACGGGCTTATTTTTTCCATGATGCTCAAATACCCAATTTTCTTAATTAATTATGTCAAACAAGTAAAAGACATCTTCTCAACAATTCATCATATAATTCACAAAAATACTTTATCTCGTAAAATCAAATTCTCATAGTAAAATCATGCGGAAGCATTATGTATTTTTTCGAATTTTTTGATCCTAAATCACACAAAAGCAATTAAATGTGATAGCGATAAACATGCTAAAATAGCAACAAAAAAAAATTCGCAAATTTTAAAATTCTTTTTGCAATTTTTTTATGCTCTACATGCAATTCTAAATGCAATGCAAAATGCAACAATAGTTATTTACGCATTCTTGACAACCCCCCAAACTTAAAATATGCTTCCTTCCAACATATGAGAAAATTATCAAAAGAAAGAGGAATGCGTAAAAAGTACTTACAAACTCACTATGGTGGTGGAGGCTGAGGGTAGTGGCCCTGTGAGATATTACACTGATCCATATGAGACATCATCTCTTACATCTGCTGATGCTGCTTGGTGATGGTGTCGAATCTCTGTAGATACTTAGTATGATACTCATCAATGGTTGTCGTTAACTGATAAGTATCATCTATTAATTTGACCACATCAGCTTCCATTCTTTCAAGCCTATCGCTGAAATTTCATTGCCAATTACCCCTTTGTCTAGAGGATTCCGGCATATCCCTCCCTTGCATAGGCTCATCCACATCCTCTTGATCAATAGTCTCTTGATCATCTCTCATCAACCAATTACATCCTATTTCTAATTGAAGTAGCATCCGGGTTTGGGAGCCTAACCCTGGTTCTATCTGCATGATTCAACCAATAATCATGCCCATCAAATTGAATCATCTCCATAGTGGATAAAATAGTCATACCAATCAATTTCCCCCCATCGGCTCTCGCATACCCCTCAAATCTCACATTAAAGTGCTCGGCTATAGGAGTAATAAGCCCACCAATGCTAATTCCCCTTTTCTTGCTTCCTCACTCTATCAAATTGCCTTGCAATCGTCGCCCCGGCTTTAGGCACCACTTCCATTCTCGATGACATACACCGAAGAATAAACAACTCGTCTACCCGTAAGGCCCCTTTACTATATTCCCGCGCGAACACCATTTCTGCTAATGTATGTTGCACTTAGCGAAAAATGGGATTTAGAATATTAGACGTCTTGAGGTAGCCAGCGTATATACCTTTATTCCCCTAATCTCCTTCCAAAATTTATATTTATCAAAATCTTCATGTTATTCAACCCCATAAGCCGGAGTTCTATAACTCACTGGCTCATTAGCTAATCGAAACCTAATCTCCATAAAATTCTTTTTCCGGGACTACTAATTCAAATGTGCTCAAAAATTCATATGAATATACCACATAAATAGTCCAATTCCTATTCAATATATCATGCCGATCAATATGCCCACACAAGGATCAAAAATCATCCAACAAACCTAAGTTTGTAAGAGTAGGTTCATCGGGTTACCTTGTTGAAGTCATGTTTCGAAGATAGAGCACGTCCCACCTAGCCCGGTGCATTTCATCCGTGAGAGTGACATTGTAGAACTCCAGCTCGTTCAACTCGTACACGGGTTTGGGCTTGGGCTCCAGCGTTGGCTCCCTTCTTCTCCTTGTGTTCCTCCTAGTTCCTCTTTCTCCCCCTCTAGAAGCCATA
>JABTTQ020000963.1:0-70529 GCA_016081115.2 Rehmannia glutinosa
ACAAACTCTACAAACCATTGGCGTAGTCCAATCATTCTCTCGCAGTATTCATCTCTCACCCGATTGGGAGGAATGAAGTGACCTTCACGGCCGAGGTCATCCGAGAATGTTCGCGGATCTCCCCCCCGGCCTGCTTCAGACCAACCCTTTCTTCCGCCTGTGCTCTTCCATCACAATCCCTCCTCTTCTCCTTTGAAGGGGAGGTCCCACCTCCCGGCACTCCATCGGGGACGTTTTCCGACCCGGATATCTACTCTCTGGCCCAGCCGCCTCCGCATCTGCGGTTGGGGGCCGATCGCCCAGGGTTCGCCGCCAGCATTTTGTGTTCCTCACGGCTGCGAAGGCGTGCACGCAAACCAAGCCACGCCCTACAAAAAAGCGACCACCGTTAAAAGGTCAAAGAAACAAAAACATTTCAAAAAAGAAATGTAAGAAATACTATGTTTACCTCGAACGGCGGCAAAATGGCGCTCGGGAGTCTGTGTTTGCCAACGGGCACGGACGATCTTCCCACAGGATCGGCGGCCGTTGCAGAGAGACGGTGCGACTCACTCCCGTTCTAGCCCATTTGCTCCCCGGGAGAGATGGGCCATACTTCTTCACACGGGAGGGTTCACGAGGCTCTCCCCAACCTCCCCTCACTCTCCCCCAACCTCAAGCCGGCTGCCAGCGAGTTGGCCTCGATGGCCAATCTCTCAATCGCTTGTCCCCGATGCCTGGCTTGGATGTTTTTTCGGCCTTCGAATAAAGGTGGCCGGCGTGAGTCCCCTTTGATGCCCGGTTCTCTCAAAGGTAAAAAGACGAAAAAGAAGCCAAGTCAATCACAAAAGGAAACAGTAAACAACAAAAGCAGAGAAAGGAGAAAAGATAAGACTTACTGTAACCAAAAACAAAATTCGATGGGGGATGAAGAACGGTTTCCCTTTCCCCATCCTCCACGCGAGCCTGCCACTCGCCGCTCACCCAGAGCCACTTATCCTTCCACTCCTTCAAAGATGAAGGAGACCTTCCACCAAGCCCCGGATACCGATGGGTCTCAGACGTAATACCACCCGGGGACGGGCGACCCGAGATGAAGGAGTTGCTCGCCTTGAAAGAGCTCATTCATCTCCTTGAATTTGGGGCGAGGATATTTTTCCGAGGTGGAACATCACCGGGAGGCCGATGATCCTACCCCCAAGAAATAGGGTGCACTGAGTCGGATGCATGCCCCACTTGCAAAACCACCGCGTAAGGAAAATCGCGAGTGGAAATCGCAACCCAGATAGGAGGTGGCGGTAAATATGGCCAAACCCACGGTGGGTATTGAGGAACCTCTGTGCCATCCAAGACCCAAAAATGGATGCCACTTGGAATACGATACCTCACGAGCTCTTCTACCTCCGGATCATCAAAGATCTTTGGGCATATCGTTTTTATATCACTCGGCGTCCACCGAGGCTCGACACGAAGGCGAGGGCCTCCTCCTTGTTGGTCGTCACCATTACGATGGCCCATGGGCACTTGAGGCCTCTCCGCCTTGAATCTCCGGAGGTTCGTCTACCCGCAGCTCCACGTTATCACGCTCCGGCTCCGATGGGTCCATATTTTTTCTTCCCGCCGAGCATCGCCTAAAATCAACACTCGGGGATTCTTCGCTCGGAACTCTTTTGTGCCGGTCGGGCTGATACACCGTTCCTTCTCTAAAAACAGCTCACTAGCGTCGGATCGAAAATAGTATGCGTCCGCTCTAAAGACGTCCGCCTTTAGAAGAACCTCGGAGAAGATATCCAATGATGCTCGGGCTATAAGACGGAGATCGCCGTCTTTGGTGAGAAATAGAAGGTTGAGTGTTTCGAAAAATACCTAAGTTCAAAGTCTCAACTTTGAAGCCGACCAGAAATTTCGCTCGGTCTTAGTCACTCTAGCTCAAAGGTTAATGGATGCGAAAGTGTATAATGGAGGGAAAAAGAGGTATTTATAGATGGAGTTCCCTCGATAAACGAAACGTTTATTAAAAAAAGACGCCTTTTTTTAAACTCAAAAGCCGTCAAACATATCGAAGAATGTCGCGTCCCCATGCCCGCCGACAGAATCGCGTGATTTTTCGATTCATGCGCGCAAGATTGGTCCAACCACAAGATGCCACATGTCCTGCCATTATGGCAATTAACGCGCCGTTTCGAGGCATTAATCACTACGCGACGGATGTCGAGGAATGAACAAAACCTTTGAGAAATCCGTTTCACCATTAAATGTTCATCATTAGCACTAAAGTTTAACTCCGACTTCAGAAATTCTTCTCTCGGAATTAAACTTGGGGGCCTTTGATGACACCGAGCAAGTGGAAGAAATTAATCCGCGTCATCGATCCAAAGACACGCCCCGAGTAGGGGACCTACGGGTGACGTCGATGCGTGTCTCGGTGACACGCGTCATGAATTAAAGCTCGCCGCTACAGGCCCAATCACAACACGGGCCGAGCCCCGAGCCTAAATTTCATGCGGGAACGCATGCGCGACAGACTCATAAAAATAATCACTTGCCCATGCTTAGCGCTTTATTGGTATCAGAAAATGCCACATGTCAGAAAGTTATAAAGAGAAGTCGACAAGTGGCAAGATTTGACTGACATGCACGATTAGAAGGGGACATGTGTCTTTGTCCAATTACTTTACTAATTAATGACTAGTTAGTGCAAAGATGACTATTGTAAACCCACTTACTCGGGGGTATAAAAAAGTCTCATAGAGGGAGAGAAAAAGGAGATGAGCGGAGAAAAAAGCAAAATTGTAAGAAAGACCGACCCCAATAATTCGGCTCGACATTACGCAAAAAGGCAGAATTAGCCATAAATAAACACGCGCGTTATGCACGCTTAAATTTCCACGTGTTAAATCTTTTACATATTTTTGCTTGTTGACCAAAACGACGTCAACAAATCCAAAACAAAATCTATCGGCTTTTTTGCTACTACGCGATGGACCAAATTCAAGTTAGGACTTGATAAAACCATAGTGTATGTATATACTTGGGTCGGGATTGATATGACACTGGCAGCTCATACAGGTGATGCCAATTTTTAATAATAATAGTAAGAAACATGTGTGACGCATGCGATCCACTTGATATTACAAAAGTAATTATAATATTTAATAATTTTATTAATTGATATTAAATATTAAAAAGTGATTTACAAAGAAATGAATATCAACGAACTCCTCAAATTATCGAAATTTAAATATTTCAAAGTTTTAATATATATTTTGCGTTACTGTTTATTGATCGATATGCATTGTTAAATAATTATTTTCAAGAACTCAATCCCACAAAAAAATTTAAAATTAGTATAATAAACAAATAAATTATTATATTAGCTTGCGATTACATTCATCTATCCTTTTTTTTTTTTCATTTTGATGCCTAGAAAAGTCATTTTTTCTTAATTGATTTTTGAACTCTTTTAACATTTGATGCATTTTACAAAATTAGACAAGTAATTTAGCTTATATTTCACAAGTTAATGAATAATAAATCACAAGTTATCACATTAATTAAAAATTATTTAAATAAATTTTATACCAAAACCCAACATAATATCATCATTTTATTTGTTATTGTTTTTTAATTTAAGAATAAATAAATAAAGATTAATAATGTGTAGGAGGATTATGAATTAATTTACTTACAAATAATAGGAGTGACATTTTTATACATGGAAGATGGGCTCCGTGGGCCGTGTAGGAGAATTTGGCTTGTGGGTCAATCCACGAGGGAAAACGACCGATAAAGGCCAAACCCGACTCCTTTGGCTGGTTTAATTATTAAGAGCCCATTGGGCATTTAATATTAAATAAATATATATAAAATGAATTAGATATTAATTAATGAAATACCGAGTCCCCAGCATACTCCATACTTTTGAGGTGAAATGTTTAGTACATATATTATATTTACTCGTATGATATGACTAATAATACTCCAGTTTAATATTTTTTTTACTATTTAAATGTAAACTAAATATTATTCAAATGTTATTTAAAGGTATTCTGAAATATTATATAAATAATAAAAACAAGTAATTTATGGATATAATAATTATTATTGAATAATTTTCTTTAATTAATGTACTAATTATAAATTAAATAATATAAAAATACTTGAATATTAATTTTATATAATTTAAATATATGTACAAACACAATTCATATAATGTCAAAATACGGAATCGTATTTTTACTTTCGAATGATTTTTTAACATTAGATTTTACGTACGCCTATAAACCGTATATTAATAATTTTCGTATTTTTTTCCTAAATTGCTCGCTTAAGTTTTAACAATTATTTATAATAATCTCAAGACGTATAAATTGTTTGAATCTTTCCCATCCGAGTCAAAATAGTTGTCTACAAAGTTAGTGATAGTGAGGTGTGATAAATTTACACACACATACACACACACATATATAGGGATTGATTCAAATGAGACCGGTCCCTTTAGGTGAGATCGTAGGGACACTTGTGGGGTGTTGATTTAAATTTTTGTATGACCTGGATCTTTTCGAGCTTATTTTAAGTTAGTAAGGGTATTTATGTATTTTTCATAATTTCGATTTTTAGAGAGGGTGTTTATGTAATTTAATATTTATTTTTTAAAGGTAAGTCAAATCTTACCATGTCGATTCTACGAGATTTGGGGAGGAAGATTCTATCAACTTTCACGTTATTCAGTTTTCTTCAAAAGCGAGACTCTTTTTCGCCATTTTTTCTTTTTTCTTCTCTCTGTCGAAACCCTCTTCTTCTCGGTTTGTTCTCTTTGTTTCTCCCATCGATGAACTAGGGTTTTTTTTCTTCTTCTAGATTTTTGAAGTAGATTTGAGACTTTCAATCAAGGAGTTTATGGAAGAAAAATTAATTTTTCTGTCCAAGAAATCGAAGGTATGCTTTCGTTTTTTATCTCATATTTTTGAAGATTCTTAGTTTTAACTGTGCCCACATGCATATTTAGTTATGTTAGTTATTATACTTTTCCTGTATATTTAGTTATGATATATTGTTTTTTAGTAAATTTTGAATGTTAATTGCTATCCCTTGCACGTTTTAGGTTTGTAATTTTTCACCTATTCAGGTATACGTATAGTTATTATACTTTTCATGCATATTTAGTTATGATATTTTGCATGTATAGTTATTATAGTTTTCTTGCATATTTAGATACGATATTATGCATTTTTATAAATAATGCATGTTAGTTACTATCCTTTTATTGTCTTTAAGTTGATTTTATTTTTTCTTTCATATTTGATGACCGTTTGTTGTATATTTAGTTAAATGTTTATTTTTTTATATATAGTATTTGTCGAATGTATATCAGTATGCAAATATTCTAGAATAAGTATGCATAATATAATAGGTAAATACGCAGAAAATATGCACTTTGTTGATGTTGTCTATGCATATTGTTTTTAACATTTTATTTTTTGATTTTTTGTGATTTTTTAAGCTATCTGTTGGATTTTACATCTATAGCAAATAAACAACATAAAAGGAAGGTTGATAGTGGTAATAGTGGCAATCAGAGGTTGGTGAAAGCGAATGCAAAGAGGCATAGGAGTGATCAATTGACTGTTAATTGTTCGCCAAAAATATTTTGGTTCATACAAGCGCAAGTGACGAGGTGTAGTTTATATAATAATGGCAAACAAGGTCGTATTCCAAAGGGATTGAATCTCGAAACACTTAGGCTATAATAACATCGCATTCCAATTTTATTGAAGCGACCGAAAAATCAAGTAATTAAACTAACTAAAATCGAAAAATAAAGAAAAATAAATAAAATAAATTTGTGAACCCCACAAGTATTTTCAACATCATTAGGAGCAACCTTAGGCACGTAATCTCAACATGTTTCTTCCCTTCCCATTTTTGCTCATACCTTGTCTTTTTACATATCATTTGAAACATGCTATCATCTTTTGTCCAATTTAGCTCCATTTTCTCGCAAAATTCACAAGAGTACGCATGTCATGCCCAACAAGGAAACCAAGTAAAAACACACTGAATATGCGTGCAAATGCATCGAATATATATCATTTTAAACCCTCAAATGCACATATATTTTACACTCATCAATATCCCCTAAACATAAAGCATTGCTCGTCCTCGAGCAAACTAAGAAAGTTAATACAAGGGATAAAAACGAACGGACACCCAAGAAAACTATGAAGATTAATTAGCATTTGACTCCATACTCAAGGAAACCATGTAATTCATCATCAAGAAGTCATCATTTATAAACTTGGCATAATTTAATATTCTCACGGGTACTTGACATCACGACTCACAAGTAAATGGTGTATCACTCTACTCTCAAAAGTGTATGGTAAGTGTTTACGCTCAAATTCAATTCATAGAAAGTAGAACTACCATAGGCTTGCAAATCGTCTAACATCTCGACCACTTTTGTGTGCACAATCTAAGAATCAAAAAGGACTTTTATTAGGTTGTAATGTAGGCTCTTTGGTAGGGGTAGGAAGGTTTGGATTAAGTGACTTGACTTGAGCAAATAGAATTTAAGCATACAGACTTGCAATTCACTAACCCAATTTCAACATGATATCAGTTTTTCTTTTTCAACTTAATTCCACCATTATTTCTTCTTTTTCATTCTTAGGCCTTTTTGCCTTCTTTTCTTTTTCTTTAGCCTCAAGCTCTCATTTTTTTTTTCACAATTTTCAGAATTTTCTTCTTCTTTGCTCGATTTTCTCTATTATCTTTTCAGAGATTTTCTTTCTTGTTCGAGCGTCATGTATTTTTTCATTTACCTAGATACTGCTCATCCCTCTTTCTTTTTTCAACTTCCATAAATTTTCACCACATCTTCCCCAAACTTATTCATTTTCTATATGCTCAAGAATTTGTAGGGATAAAACATGTAATTTTTAAAGATCAATGTGACTCAGAATAATAGTTTTGTCTCAAACTTGGCTAACTAGGGAATCATGAGTTTATAGGTAGGCTTTTTAGGCTAAGTAGGCTAAACAAAGATGGCCATTAATCATTTTCAAAATTTGCACACACATGGATTCAATGAAGATACTAGAGCAAGTTCTAGAGTTCTATCAATCATGAATGACACACTCAAAAAGAAATAAGTTTGCATAATGTAAAGCGGTTTTCGGGCACCAAAGCTCACAGGCTTATTTTTCGCAACATGCTCAAATACCCAATTTTCATAACACATGCCAAGCAAATAAATAACTTTCCTCCTAATAATTTATCACATTATTCCCCAAGTATGTTATCCCATGCCATAAAATATTCATAGTAAAATCTTAGGAGGGTAGCCCTCTGAATCGAATTAAGAACCACACACAAAAGCGGTTAAACGTGCTAAAGTGGTAAACATGCTAAAACAAAAATAAAAAGAAATTAAGAAAAAAAAACGATTTTTTTTTTTTTTTTTTGAAAAGTAAAATGCAAGTGCTTCTACACGAAGTCCTAGATGCAATGCAAAATATACAACAATACTAATTTATGCATTCTTGACAACCCCCCTAAACTTAAAATATGCTTTGTCCCGAACATGTGAGGAAATTATCAAAAGAAAAGAGGAATGTGTAAAGAGTACTTACCTGGATCATTCCGGTGAAGCTGGGCTCATTCCGTCAAATTTGAAATTGGAGGTGCAGATTGCACGGTCGGGTCGTGTGCGTCTTTTTTTTTCGTTTTTTTTTTCAGTTTTTTTTCGTTTTTTTTTTCAATTTTTTTTTCGTTTTTTTTTCATTTTTTTTCATTTTTTTTTAATTTTACCCCCGGGGTTTTTCGCGACGTTTCTTGGGTTGTCTCCGACAAAGCGCTAAGTTTTTCTTCTTCAGCCAGACTCATATTTCTAGCATCGGTTTCGTTGAAGCGTGTCGATTGAAATCATTGAGTCCTCATATTACATGTACCATCCATCAGACTAATGGTGTTGCTCTATTTTCTCGGATTAAGTATCGCCTGGGAATTTGTCCTTTTGATGTTGGTCTCCCACTGCAACAACAATTTGGGCTTCTTGAATATCCTAAGATTCCAGTCTCGCACTCAACAAAACGATGTTAGAAACGAAGAAGAAAAAAATAAAATAAAATAAAAGATCAAAAAAAGAATAAAATAAAAAAAAAATATTTACAACAAAAATGCTTCAATTAAGATTACACTTCTTATTACTATATCTAGGTAGAATCTAATCAATCCCCAGCAATGGTGCCAAAAACTTGTTCGCCAAAAATATTTTGGTTCATACAACTGCACGTGTACAATGTAGTTTATAGAATAATGGCAAGCAAGGTCGTATTCCTCAGGGATTGAATCACGAAACACTTAGGCTATAATAACATCGCATTCCAATTTTATTGAAGCGACCGAAAAATCAAGTAATTAAACTAACTAAAATCAAAAAATAAAGAAAAATAAGTAAATAAATTTGTGAACCCCACAAGTATTTTCAACATTATTAGGAGCAACCTTAGGCACATAATCTCAACATGCTTCTTCCCTTCCCATTTTTGCTCGTACCTTGTCTTTTTACATATCATTTGAAACATGCTTCATCTTTTGTCCAATTTAGTTCCATTTTCTGCAAAATTCACAAGAGTACGCAGTATCACGCCCAACAAGGGAAACCAAGTAAAACACATTGAATATGCGTGCAAATGCATCGAATATATATCATTTTAAACCCTCAAATGCACGTATATTTTACACTCATCATTAATTGGGGGGGATTGTCCAACATTAATTATGTTGTCTACTTAATGTTTTGGCCATTACAATTGTACATTATAATGTAATACAGAATGTACATACTAAATATGCAAACTGGTAATGATATGTATACAGAACATAATTTGGTAATATGCAGGGAGTAAATTATAAGGACCAATGCCTAATGTATTTCAATATTTTACTTGTTTTATTCTAAGTATACACAATCACAAACCTATATATGCAATATTCCTATTCTAAATAAGCACACTATTAAAATTTAATGCAATACACTTTGTTCATACTAAATATGCAAATTTGGAACACTATATATACAGGGAGCGCCCAAGAAGCAGTAACAATACCCCGGAAGGACTCGTGATGAATCCACATGCGCTAAAACCGAAAAGGAGATGGGCCCTTGCTAATGGAAGAGGAGCAAGAAACCATGACGGGGTGATGATCGGATCCAATGCGCGGAAGAACTAAGCCATTAACAGCTTGCCAAAAGGAGAAAAATTGGCCAGTTGCTAGGGCTCGATCCAACATAGCCTGAAGAAGGGATAAAGGCCTACGGGGGGAGCACCAAGCAAACGAGTTCCCCGTAGTCGGCACAACAAATAATCCAGCATCCTCCAGGAAATCCCTGAAGTCCTTACAAGAAGCCTGGGATAAAGTACCAGACCCAGAACGCTCATGATGAACTAACACCGCATTAAAGTCTCCAATAAGCAGCAGATCAATAAAACCCAAATTCCTCAGCTCCAACCAAAGGGCACGACGAGCAACATGATGACACAGACCATGAGCAAAACCAACATGGAAAATTATAGAGCCAAATTGAACTTGCAGAATAAGACATTGAGAAGAACACCAAACCTGATTGTGGACTGAAATATTTGCGATGCAGAGGACCCAAATGTCTGGGAGCCCGTTCGCCCAGAAAGTTTGAGCAACAAATTTGAGTCCCAGGCTGCTCCAGTAAGATAAAGCCTTGAGAACATTACGAGATGCGATGATCCCAATCCCCCGGATGTTCCAGAAGATGCAATTCATTGAGACGGTGGGGGGGTGGCACTCGTGATGATCGCACGGTAAAAACAGGCGTGTGGTGCATCTCCGTGTCTGACGATTGAGACTGACCCACTTCATCTGCATAATCTGTCCATCTCTTGGAAGCTGCAAAGTTCATCGCGTGTGATGTTGGGCGCTCCGGTACAATAATAATGTCATAAACTGGTGGGGACGGCCCCGACGTTACTTTCTGGAGAATTCTATCTTTAGCCGAATCCAAGGAGCTGTCCCGGAAGGCACGGCTCAAAGTACGAATAGGCTTCCCCAAAGGATACTGAACCGTAATGGGCATAATGGTAGAGACCGTGTTGGTCTTGGAAGTATTAGCCTTGGGAGATGGCTCCTAGCTGGAAAATCGGCCTCGTGATCTGCAGATTCGATCCCGAGAGTCAGAACCAAGAGCCTCAAATGTGTTCCGAGATGGATGTTTGTAGATCAAGTGACTAATGCGCGAGGAGGAGATTCGCGCACGTAGCCGAACCTGTATTTCCCATTGAGTCATCAACGGCCTTGCCCTTATCCTGCTGCACAAGACGATATATTTTACGAAGCCTGGAGTGCCCTCGCTGCACTGAATTAGTGCGGGTAGTGAGCGCCTGTGAGCATCCTTGGGCAGGTGAGGCACGCCTTTCCATAGTCAGGCTATCCTCATTGTTAAGACGACAAGAAGCTATCGAATGGCCCGTAACACTACACCTCGAACAAAACTCAGGGAGTTCCTCATAAGTGAGTAAAACAAAAGAGCACTTTCCCATGCGTTCTACCATGATGTGGTCCTCCAGCGTTTTAGAAAGATCGACGTCCACCAGAACCTGAACGAAGTGACCTAAGGAACCATCAAGTGAGCGCTGATTAATCTGCAGGGGATTTCCGAGAGCACTAGCAATCCCCAGGATTGTATTGGGGTCCCAATATTCCAAACTGAGCTCGAAGATTCGAACCCAAATGCTGGCCATTGAAGACTGAACTTTGTAGGGGTTGAAATCTGGCACCCACGGAGATAAACGGATAATCCCTGGATTAAGTGTCCAGTTAGTACGTTACTGAGCTCGAGATCGGTCCTGCGCATTAAATAATTTGACACAAAAAAATCCCTTGCCTAAGGGAATTAATTTCCAAATGTTTTTTATATCCCACAACTCGGATACACGTTTATGCAAAAGCATAGTCGCCCATGGTTTATTCCCTTTCCCTAAAATCACTCTTCCAATTAATGAATAAGAAAATTCAGCAAGAAGTTGTTGATACACATTTTCATCAATAGTAATAGAATAATAATCGCCCTTTCTGACTGGCTTAGGGATAGAATTGGCCTTACCAGAAACCATATGTGAACATGATGTAACGTTGTCTTGGGCCTGCGAAATAGAATTCTTACCTTGATGAATACCTGTGACCTGTGGGATAGTATTCGAAGGATTGGGATTTCCTGAAACCATTTTCGCATAAGAATTGGTCATATGAAAATTAGTGTTGGATTCATGAGCCGAATGTCGCAAGTTCGCGTCATAGTTGGTTGTCGTTGGTGGAGAGAATCCAGAAATCCTTTGTGCGTGCGTTGGAGCAGGGATAGGATGTGGGCCCGTGGACGGGGTGCCATGCGGGCGGTTGACAGCAGCCCAGGGGTCATCACTCCCCTAGGGGAGGCGGCCTTGGAGGAGGAAGGTGCCACTGGCCCCCCATAAGTAAAGTGGTGCCCTTCAAGGCGCGCAAAATCAGGAGGGGGCGCGTCCCCCTTAGTACCGCCTGCAAGAGAAATAACGGGAGGCGGTTGCGTGGGATGTGCTGCAACATGGATGATGTTGGGGGACCACACGTTGGGCGTTGGAGCGACAAGAGGTAGAAGTTGCGAGGTTGTTATTGGGCCGCTGCAGGGAGGCATGTGCGATGGAGGTGTTGACGTGGGAAGGAAGGCATCCGGCAGAATCACACTTTTCGCCGCAAACGCGATGGGGGGTATGTCATTGGAGGTTTTGCAAGACAAGAATTTCCATGGAACCACGTAGAAGGAGAATGATCCTAAAATCGATGGCTTCCCAACCTCGGATTGTACGGACCGCGCGAAAGAAGAACGTGCAGACGGTTGCGTAGATCGTGCATGGTGCAGATCAAAATTCGAAGTTAAATTGAAGAGTCCAAGAGACTCCGGCGAGTCCATGGGCGTGTGGGCGCGGAGGAGGGAAACGGGACGTCCGTGCAAAGATGTGCCAATAGAAAGAAGAGAGAGAAACCCTAGAGAGAGAATTTTCCTTCTTTCCAGAATCTATCGTATTGCATATTTTGAATCATTATAATGCATACGTAAAATAAAATAATAGCAAGAGTTTGCATATCAGATATTCAATCACTTAAAACACTGCCAAATAATGAAAGTTATAAAATACCCTTAATGAAGGGAAATAAATAATTAAATAATTAACAATTTGAAAAAATCTCATCCATTGGTTTTGACAAATAAAATGGTTGAGATTGGTCCACACTTTCTTACACAGAGACCCCTGCCTCAGTTGATCCAATACTTATATATATATATATATATATATATATATTATACCTATGTATATGTACATGTTTGAGTTTATTAATTAGTGCCCTTGTCAAATTGAAATATTCCAATCAAATTTATATTGAAATAGAACTATGTTGATAAATAATTATATATATCTGAATTAAAACAAATATTTAATGAAAAAAATAAAAATTTGCAATTTTAGCTAATGATGTAGCTATTCTGGGGATTCTCTATCATATTAGGAAATGATGGTTGTCACTAGCAAAACATGCAAGTTATCTTTTTTTTTTTACGACAAATTAAAACCCATTTCTTTCCCGGAGTTCAAATGGTTGCGTTAATGACTACAAAACATGCTTTTTACATCAGTTTTGGGGCACTTTTGACATCGAATGAGGCGATGTTGAAAATAGAATTTTTCTAAAACACCCAAATTTCTTTAACAATTTTATTTTTAACCAATGTAGAATGTCGTGAAATTTTACAAAATTAACATCAGTTGTTATAGAAAACGATGTAGAATTTCAACTTTCTACATCGGTGTTTATAGTAAGCGATCTAAAACTTGCCTTTTTTATTTCAAATTTAAAATATACGCCCATGTACCATTATAAAACAATATGTTGTCCCAGCGCAACAATAACAATAAGACAACAATTAAACCAAAATACCATATACTACTACAAGAAAATCGCCAAATAGCGATGGAAAATTTCGTCGCTAAAGCCAGAAAATACGTCACTAAAAAATATAGCGATGGATATATTTGTTTTTATCCAACTAGCTCGTCGTTCATTACTTAGCGACGGACTTCGAAAACCGTCATTAAATTAGTGACGAAAATATCCGTCATTAATACATAAAAATTTGTCATCAATTATGTACTAAAAACAACAAAATGACGATATATTATCGACAAAAACAGTGAGAAAATTTTCCATCGCAAATTTAATGACGGAATTATCCATTGTTAAGTCTGTTTTTCATTTGAAATTAGCGACATAAATAATATGCGTCGCTAATTGTGTTTTTTAGATTGGAATTTTGGGACGGATTTGTCCATCGCTATATTTAGCGATGGACACATCCATCGCTGATGTTGTCTTTATACTTTGCAAGATAGCGACAGATTTAATCTGTCGCTATTGTTATAATATTTCTTAATTTTTTTTATAATTAAAAACTTGTAAAAACAATTCACGTTCAAATCACAAAAATTCATTTGCTTAAACTATATAAGATATCAATAATAGCCAATATAATATATGTTTTACAAAAGATTCGTCCCAAACATTCATAGTTATAGAAAATGCAATACATCCATATATTATACAAAACTTAAAATACAGATGTCTATAACATTTTTCCATTTTGTGCATGGCAGTCAAGGAGGAGGCATTTGTCCTTGGCGGCGCGACTCCATCGTCATGCATACCAACTCCGATACATGTGACTGCAACTGAACACACTCATGACACTTTTTTCTCAAATGCAATACATCCATATATAATACAAAAAATAAAATACAGATGCCTATAATATTTTTCCATTTTGTGCATGGTACATCAGGAGGAGGCATTTGTCCTGGCGGCACGACTCCATCATCATGCATACCAACTCGATACCGTGGATCGAGAATCGAACACACTCATGACACTTTTTCTCCAATCTGCTCTCGCATAGCTGGCATCTTCTCAGCCTGTTGCGTGACCTGCTCGGTCATTTGCTTCCTGACCTGCTCAGTCACATGCTGCGTGACCTACTCGGTCACCTATCGGGTGAACTATCTCCTCAATACCTCCTCACCAAATGGTGGAACAGTAGGAGGGATGTTGGGACCACCAATGCTGGTGAACAAATGCACCTGAGTCCCGAGGCCGTAGACCTACTGTTTGATACATGTTTTTATCTTAATTTTGATGATTTTATTTTTACACCAAAACAATGTTTTTAATTATTGTCCAAATAATCCTAAATGATTTGAAATGTTTTTTTACTATTTATTCAGCGTATTTCTTCAAGTTTTATTTTAGATAAAATTGGACAACACTTTTAATGATTTAATGTTAATAAGTTTTTACATCAAAACAAGGTTCCTAAATATTGTCTAAATACTCCTGATCGGTTTAAAATATTTTTACTAAATTTTCGGAGTATTTTTTAAGGTTTATTTTCGACAAAAATTGGACAACATTTCTGTCTCTTGGTCGACCGGTCGCCATATATGATTTTTGGAACAAAAAAATGAGATGGAAGGATTTTGACCAGGTCGACCGGTCGACCAGGGTGTCGACCGGCGGCGTCGATCGGTCGACACCCCTGTCAACCGATACCTATATTTGGTTTTTGAAACAGAACACCCTGACTTGATTTTTGAGGGAGGACGACCGGCTGAGGTAGGGGTCGACCGGTCGAAGACCCCCTGGACTGGTCGCCCTGTGTTATTTTTTATGTGTATTCTTCTAACGTCTATTTGTGCGCGACCGGTCACCCTATGTTTTGACAGCAAAATTCTAACCATTGTGCAGTAGACATCTTTTCCTTAAATTGTGGGATTGATTTCTAACAGCTATATTCTTGATTTTAATTGTATTTTTCTGTAGATTTTCAATCCTCAAGAGGAGCCTATGCTTGATCAATCATCTCCTATAAATAGAGGAAGTTTTGGAGCAACCAAAACAACAAGAGAGAATACAACACAACAAGAAACACTCGAGCAAACACTTGGTCTTATATTGTCATTATTCTTGTTGTAATTTTCCTAGCTTATCACTTTCACATTCTTGAGGTCTCGGCTATTCTTGATTACACCTGCACTCAATTGTATAATTCATTATCGAGTTGTAATCTTGAATTTTTGGGTAATCATTCAACACAAGATATCCTTGTGAGTGTTCTTGTGGTAAGAACACACTTGGGTGATAGTTAGGTGTAAGAAGATTGTGATAATCTTCTTGTCGAGGTGTTGAAGAATTTTGTATTCTTCAAGGTTGAAGACTGTGGTAATCTTCACAAGGTGCCGTTGGAGATTGTGGTAATCTTCAAGAGAGATTGTGGTAATCTCAAAGGTGGTGTTGAAGAAGAGTGTAGTGCTTTTCAAGGTGTTGTTGTAAGTTGAATTTGTATTAATTGTAGTAATTAATAAAATTCTTTTTCTTTTTCGAAACCAATCTCGGATATACTGGGGTGGTAGAGCACGTAGTCCCTAGGTGGGGTGAAGCTCTATAAATCGACGTGTGTTGTTTACTTTCCGCACCTTTATTCTTGTCTTGGCGTATTTAATTCGAAAAAGAGGGCATAATCGAAGAGATGGAGATAATCTATTCACCGCCCCTCTAGATTATCGTAGCCGCTTGGACTTACACCTACTGCTTCTTCATCCCAACAACATCGAGGAAAATATCTGTCATCTCTGTGGGCTCCTGTCTGGCGTCCGGTGCAACATCTACACGTGTCTCCACCCCCTCCTACAAAGGACATTAACTTACATTATAAAAAACCATAATAAGATATCTATAAACAATTTAAAAGTATTCTAAAGTTATACTTACAACTACTATCTCAGATTTCCCATCCACAAATGTACCATCTTTTTTCATATGCGTAAGCCAAAAAGTATTGTACGCATTAGTAGTCCGCGCAGTCTCTTGTTCCTGCAACCAAAAACACAAGTATTGAAAAAACCTCATAATATTTTATAAAAACTATAAATAATTAAAATTGAAACTAAAATAACTTACAATAGCAATAGTATGCCCAATGTAAGAGCGAGACCCTGCATAGTGGTGAGAACAACCAGATCCCAGTCCACATGTCTCGGACATCCGGTTGTTGCTCGCCATCTCATAAAGATCTACAACCTCTGGCTAACTCCAACAGACCAACCAGGTCTTCCATGCGTCATCGGGAACAAAAAATGGCTTTCTTTTTTTGCTTTTATTGCATTTAAATTTGCATACCATGTCATTGTAGCGCAATGAGGCCTGGTGCATGAACATGTCATGAATCGTCATCAATGGCCGGATCCCACCTATAGTGCTTCTGAAGAAAGAAGAAAGAAGGAGGCAGCGAAGGCGATGAAGTGTTGGTGTCCACCCCTTCATGTATTTTACTATTGTAAATACATATGTATGTAAGTCTTCTGTACGATGAATAAAAGTTGTGTAATTTCTATATTTGCGTAGATATAGTCTGCTATGTTTGCTATGATACACATTGTATACAGCTTTGTAAAGGACAAGAATGTTATGGTCAATAAAAAGATTGATTCTACGCATACATTCTCTGTTTCTACATTGTCTATATGTATCTTTGATGCTTACATTTTGTATGTATATTTTAAGTTTTGGCATCATCAAAAAGAGGGAAATTGTTGGGAAATTTATTGTTTTGATTTTGATGAATGCCATGTAAAACTAAGACTAGAAAGTTGGCACCCCATTTTCCTTGTAATTTGCATTATAATAGATAGGGTTGTACGAGGTGAGTCAAGTCAGCTATGCCTGGATATACAAGAAGTCAACTGAAGATTGAAATGGAGACTCCGCTGTGAAACAGCTGAGTATGGCAAGAAGGAGAAGTCAAGAACTCGACTGAAGGAGTATCAGCTGAGATACAGCTCTGTGAAGTGTCAGTCAAGTCAACTCAAGAAGCCAAGTCAAGTTGAAGTGGTAGATGAGTCTTTCAATCATTGGAGCAGACTCAAGTCACCTGGGGAAAAAAAGCGGTTGCAAAGAGAGTTAAGCGAAAAGAATCCGTTGTACGATTTAAGTCAAGAATATTACCTAAACAAGTAATACTTCCATGCTGCCATGTCTTAAAGTGCTCAGTCCCAGAAGCTTGCAAAAGGAATAAACCAATGGGAAGCACTGCATCTCGTCTCAGACTCTGAAAAGCCGAACATTCATTTAATACGAGGAAATGTCAACATCAATGACTGCAGCAAGACAAGCCAACGAACATAAGTGACTTTTAAAAATCAGCCTATCTCTTCAACGAACAAATTTTTAAAAGTTCACTATAAAAGGCTGATGAATCATTTTAAAAGTTCACTATAACCTTGAGACCTAAACCACGAACATTCAAGCAATTATTCGAATCAGAACTGCAATATATTCTCAAGTTATTCAAGCAAAAATCCTCAAGCCTAACTTTCAAAGGAAATCGAAGACCCCTGGACCGGTCGCCCTGTGTTATTTTTTCTGTGTATTCTTCTAACGTCTATTTGTGCGCGACCGGTCGCCCTATGTTTTGACAGCAAAATTCTAACCGTTGTGCAGCAGACATCTTTTCCTTAAATTGTGGGATTGATTTCTAACAGCTATATTCTTTATTTTAATTGTATTTTTCTCTAGATTTTCAATCCCCAAGAGGAGCCTATGCTTGATCAATCATCTCCTATAAATAGAGGAAGTTTTGGAGAAACCAAAACAACAAGAGAGAATACAACACGACAAGAAATACTCAAGCAAACACTTGGTCTTATATTGTCATTATTCTTGTTGTAATTTGCCTAGCTTATCACTTTCACATTCTTGAGGTCTAGGCTATTCTTGATTACACTTGCACTCAATTGTATAATTCATTATCGAGTTGTAATCTTGAATTTTTGGGTAATCATTCAACACAAGATATCCTTGTGAGTGTTCTTGTGGTAAGAACACACTTGGGTGATCTAGGTGTTAGGTGTAAGAAGATTGTGGTAATCTTTTTATCGAGGTGTTGAAGAATTTGGTATTCTTCAAGGTTGAAGATTGTGATAATCTTCACAAGGTGCCGTTGGAGATTGTGATAATCTTCAAGAGAGATTGTGGTAATCTCAAAGGTGGTGTTGAAGAAGAATGTGGTTCTCTTCAAGGTGTTGTTGTAAGTTGAATTTGTATTAATTGTGGTAATTAATAAATTTTTTTTTCTTTTTCAAACCCATCCCGGATATCTTTGGGGTGGTAGAGCACGTAGTCCCTAGGTGGGGTGAAGCTCCATAAATCGATGCGTGTTGTTTACTTTCCGCACTTTTATTCTTGTCTTGGCGTATTTGATTCGAAAAAGAGGGCATAATCGAAAAGATGGATATAATCTATTCACGCCCCTCTAGATTATCGTAGCCGTTTGGACTTACAAGTGGTATCAAAGCCAAACTCTTTGGCAAGCTCGTTTCACATCGCGAGTGAAGAGGAACGATCGTCGGCTACGAATGAAGCTCACCTTTCCGGCACCTCCACCACCAAGCCACCTCGATTTGATTTCAAAAATTTTACATTTTGGAAAGAAAGAATGGAATGCTATTTACAAGGTTGCGGGTTTGATATTTGGAACATCTTCATCAATGGAGAATCGATTCCGATGAAAGAATACCGCCTAGAAGACATCAAATGACAATCTCATTTGATCAAAGGAGAAGACATCACCACAATGAATTTACAAGAGAAAGACATTATCAACAATGGGAAGGACATAATCCTTGGAAATGGAGCAATTGGAGAAGCTATCATCAACAAGACGATTTTCAAAAGGGAAGATATCATCAACAATGGGAACGGCACAACACATGGAAATGGCGTAATTGGTAAACCATATCTCCCCAATTATATATGCATTTTATTTTAGTATGCATGTTTTTATTTGTGCCTTAATTGCAAAATGAGTTTTCAAATTTTTTTAAGGTCTTCTATATATATTTTTGTGTTTTTAAAATCCTTTGAAAATGAGACCTTACATGTTATGGACTTACTTACACTTATGTGTTTTTATGGATTTATATTGCATTAGCATTTTTGTGATATCTCTTATTTCTTGGCCTACACTTGTACTATTATGTCTTGTGCAAGATTTGTTTAAAGTTTTGTGTAGGATATATTTATCTCTCATTCATTGGCTATTACGTCATCAAGAGATTCTTAAACCATCGAGGTATGTTCACTCGTATTATTTTTAGAACTCGATATTTTGCTCATGTCATGATTTTGCACTTCTCTCTCAAATCCTTTCATTTCATCCCCTTAAGTGCCACCAAATGATTTTATGAATTTTTCTCAAAAGGGCACTACTTGTAAAATATCGTTTCTTTATGTTCTCTCGAAACTCATATTTGTTGGATTTAGTCCATGATTATCTTTTTGCATAGTTCCAAAAATGTTTGGGGTGAAAAATCGAATTTCGGAAAACTCTGGGATTGAAAAATTGCACAAGGACAGTCAAGGCAGGGCCGACCGGTCGCTCCGCACGTCGACCGGTCTCCCCCCACCCCGACCGGTCGCCCTGGCTTAATTTTTGGCTTAAAACAAATCTGTTCTTCGTTTTCAGAAACAGATTTTAATCATCTCAAAACCCTTGCGCGAAAAATATTTCCCCCTTTCTCTATAATCTTCATTTCTTCATTAAATCTTGTGATTCTTGTTGCTAATCTACTCAATTTTGCAAGAATCCTACAAATATGGCACCTCTAAGAAATTCCAACGGTCAAAATCCCACTTCCAAGCGAAGAAAAAGCGGAGAGCGTTCTTCGAGAAATCGGCAAGAGAAAGCCAAACAATGGGATATTCGAGCTACCCAAAGGAATGTAGCTCAAGAACGTGATGATATTCAAAACCCCATACTCTCCAATCCTCAAGTTGTCGAACTCCGCGGGAGGATTTCATTCAAAATCGCCGTTGGGCAAAAAGTAAGAAATCCCTTATACTACGGCTCCTCGCTCTACTAATGTTTTAGATTTTATCAACAAATATGTGGAGTGGTATTATGAGAATTTGGACATGGGTGCGAAATCGATTGCTCGTACGAAAATTTGTCGATTTAATTCATTTTCAAATGAGTATCCTACTATTAGAGGATTTTTTGAAGAACAAGGGTGGATGCACTTGTGGGAGCACCCTTATGTTTTATATGATGATGATATGATTCTACATTTTTATGCCAATATGTGGGTCGAATATGATGCTCATAGGAAGCCTCTTGCGTTGAATTCATTGGTAAGGGGTCGTCATTTTAGGTGGACTCCTAATGACATTTGTCGGCTTTTACATGTGCCAGAAGGTGGTTTGGATTATTTTGCGTGTTCAATTTGGAATGATGATATGTTGGGTGTTTCTATGGAAGAGGTTAAGACGTTTTTGGGCGTTTGGCCAAAATATTCGTTATTGGCCATGACTCTTGAGCACAAGATTATCTCGGTTATTGTCGCCTATTGTATCTGTGGTAAAGCGGGTAAAATGCCTAGCAATATGGATTATTTTTTAACTTATAAAATTGCTAGAAGGGAACCGCTTAATTTTGGCGCAATATTTATTCAATGCTTAATTGAGTCTATCACACAAGGAAACAAGAAGTTTGTCATGGGTAATTGGATTTGCAAGCTTCTTATACAATCGGGGCTACCTTCTTCGGAATGTAATTCGGAGGTGGTTCAAAATGATTTTGACATTGACAACATTTCACAAATGGTCAACATGCGCAAAAATATGGATATCCACCCGACTAAAATGGCTAAAGGAAGAGGCCAAGGTTCTACATCCGAAAATCTAAACGACTTCTCTGATGATGCTGAGGCCGAAAGATTGGCGGTGGGTGACGGGGCAAGCAATCTGGAGGGTAATACTGGTGCTCAACCGTCTAAGAGTTACACTCAAGCCAAATATGATGAACTAAGAGCATATAATGAAGCTCAATATGAGGCTTTGGATCAAAAGACCTCCAAGATGCAAAAATCAATTGGCAAATTGAAGAAGTTCATAAAAAAGCTCATCCCCAACACATGTTTTTCTTCCGATGAAGAATGATCACTTCTCTTACTCTTCTTTTTATGTCATTTAATTTTCTTGTAATGAACTTGATTTGTATAACTCTTTTGTTCTAATGATATTTTCTAGTTGTTTATTGAAGGGAATAAAGTAGCAAGTATGAAAGTGGATTTTGGTTGATCTTGATTATGGTATTAATGGAGTATTTGATGGTAAAAATACTCTAGTCTTGCATTGTTTGATAATTGGTATGACGTATTTGATGGTAAAAGTGCTTCTTTTAATTTTTGCTTAAAAGCATTTATGATGCCTTGATCATTTTGTTTAGATGGATAATTTGGGACATTTGTAATGTCTTATATTCATTGCTTGATGTATGACATGGACTACTTGATTGTTTTTAAATTTTTGCTTGATGGCATTTGGCTAAAATTATCTCAATAGGGTTGAACCCTTGAGAACTTATTTTGTTGGGCCTCTTATTTGTTGGATATATGTTGAAAATTTACTTTTGGTGATGAAAAACTTGGCTTAATATTTTTTACAAGGGCTATATATATCTTCTTCATTTTTTGACGCCCGCCAAGTGTTCGATAAAATGTTTCAATGAAAGATTCATCACCTACATGATTCTCTCATTTTCAAATGTCTTAAATACTTATTGAGATCATGTCTTGGCAAACAAAACGAGCTTATGGTTTTTTTATGATATATTTCTCCCATTTCTTCGGATTCTAAGTCTAATTTTTTCAATGGTTGATAAATCGTATCTTTGGCACACTTTGATATACTTGTATGATGTTTTTATCATCCTAACATTCTTTTTGATGATTCCAAAGGGGGAGAAACAGGAAATTGGCTCGTTAGCTCAAAGAAGCTAATAAAAGCTCGATATAAAAGCTATAAGCTATGGCTTCTTAAAGCCATAAGTTGTGGACTATACTTAGTCCAATTGTTGCAGGATGAACCTATATACTTGTCTAATGATGTTTTGTTGACAGGGGGAGCTTATAAGCTCTTGTACTTAAGATCAATATGGAAAAGCTAAGTTTTTAGCTTGTGGTTGATTGCTTTTGATGTGCTTGTTGATAGTGGGAGCTTGTGCTATACTTGGATAATATTTACTCTCTTTTGATTGCTTATGTTACTTTGGAAATTTTGGTCGCTTCTAAACGGTTAGATGTTTTTACCGGAAAATCGTTTTAAAAAATTGTCCTCCTAATATTTCCAAAAATTGATTTGGTTTGTAATCATCAAAGGGGGAGATTGTTTGATACATGTTTTTATCTTAATTTTGATGATTTTATTTTTACACCAAAACAAAATTTTTAATTGTTGTCCAAATACTCCTAAATGATTTGAAATGTTTTTTTACTATTTATTCGGAGTATTTCTTCAAGTTTTATTTTAGATAAAGTTGGAAAATATGATTTTATGTTAATAAGTTTTTACATCAAAACAAGGTTCCCAAATGTTATCTAAATACTCCCGATCGGTTTAAAATATTTTTACTAAATTTTTGGAGTATTTCTTGAGGTTTATTTTTGACAAAAATTGGGCAACATTTCTGTCTCTTGGTCGACCGGGCGCCATATAGGGCAACCCGTACCTCAAGATGATTTTTGGAACAAAAAAATGAGACGGAAGGATTTTGAGGTCGATTGGTCGACCAGGGTGTCGCCGGTGGCGTCGACGGTCGACACCCTGTCGACCGGTACCTGGGTTTGGTTTTTGAAACAAAACACCCTGACTTGATTTTTGAGGGAGGACGACCGGCTGAGGTAAGGGTCGACCGGTCAAAGACCCCCTGGACCGGTCGCCCTATGTTATTTTTCTGTGTATTCTCCTAACGTCTATTTGTGCACGACCGGTCACCCTATGTTTTGACATCAAAATTCTAACCATTGTGCAGCAGACATCTTTTCCTTAAATTGTGGGATTGATTTCTAACAAATATATTCTTGATTTTAATTATATTTTTCTGTAGATTTTCAATTCCCAAGAGGAGCCTATGCTTGATCAATCATCTCCTATAAATAGAGGAAGTTTTGGAGTAACCGAAACAACAAGAGAGAATACAACACAACAAGAAATAGTCAAGCAAACACTTGGTCTTATATTGTCATTATTCTTGTTGTAATTTGCCTAACTTATCACTTTCACATTCTTGAGGTCTAGGCTATTCTTGATTACACCTGCACTCAATTGTATAATTCATTATCGAGTTGTAATCTTGAATTTTTGGGTAATCATTCAACACAAGATATCCTTGTGAGTGTTCTTGTGGTAAGAAGACGCTTGGGTGATCTAGGTGTTAGGTGTAAGAAGATTGTGGTAATCTTCTTGTCGAGGCGTTGAAGAATTTGGTATTCTTCAAGGTTGAAGATTGTGGTAATCTTCACAAGGTGCCGTTGGAGATTGTGGTAATCTTCAAGAGAGATTGTGGTAATCTCAAAGCTGGTGTTGAAGAAGAGTGTGGTGCTCTTCAAGGTGTTGTTGTAAGTTGAATTTGTATTAATTGTGGTAATTAATAAAATTCTTTTTCTTGTTCGAAACCCATCCCGGATATACTGGGGTGGTAGAGCACGTAGTCCCTAGGTGGGGTGAGGCTCTATAAATCGACGTGTGTTGTTTACTTTCAAAGACCTTTATTCTTGTCTTGGCGTATTTGATTCGAAAAAGAGGGCATAATCGAAAAGATGGAGATAATCTATTCACCCCCCTCTAGATTATCGTAGCCGCTTGGACTTACACCTACTGCTTCTTCATCCCAACAACATCGAGGAAAATCTTTGTCATCTCTGTGGGCTCCTGTCTGGCGTCCGGTGCAACATCTACACGTGTCTCCACCCCCTCCTACAAAGGACATTAACTTACATTATAAAAACCATAATAAGATATCCATAAACAATTTAAAAGTATTCTAAAATTATACTTACAACTACTATCTTAGACTTCCCATCCACAAATGTACCATCTTTCTTCATATGCGTAAGCCAAAAGTATCGTACGCATTAGCAGTCCGCGCAATCTCTTGTTCCTGCATCCAAAAACACAAGTATTGAAAAAAACTCATAATATTTTATAAAAACTACAAATAATTAAATTGAAACTAAAATAACTTATAATAGCAATAGTATGCCCAATGTAAGAGCGAGACCTCCATAGTGGTGAGAACAACCAAATCCCGATCCACATGTCTCTGACATCCCGTTGTTGCTCGCGATCTCATAAAGATCTACAACCTCAAGCTAACTCCAATGACCAACCAGGTCTTCCATGCGTCATCGGGAACACAAAATGGCTTTCTTTTTTGCTTTTATTGCTTTTAAATTTGCATACCATGTCCTTGTAGCGCAATGAGGCCTGGTCCATGAACATGTCATGAATCATCTCACAATGGCCGGATCCCACCTATAGTGCTTCAAGAAAGAAGAAATAAGGAGACAGCGAAGGCGATGAAGTGTTGTTGTCCACCCCTTCGTGTATTTTACAATTGTAAATACATATGTATGTAAGTCTTCTTTACGATGAATAAAAGTTGTGTAATTTCTATATTTGCGTAGATATAGTCTGCTATGTTTGCTATGATACACATTGTAAACAGCTTTGTAAAGGACAAGAATGTTATCAGCTGACTCTTCAATGTCTTTTCCATTTACGTTGGGTTCATCAAACACCACATGAATGGATTTTTCTGTAACCATTGTCCTCTTGTTGAGTATTTTGTAGGCTTTGCTTTCAGCTGAGTATCCTAAGAAGATACCTTCATCAGCTTTAGCATCAAAAGCCTTTAAATTATCTTTGCCATTGTTATGGATGAAGCATTTGCATCCAAATATTTTAAAATATGCAACATTTGGCTTTCTTCCTATCCAAATCTCAAAGGGAGTTTTTGTCAGCTGTCTGTTTATCATGCATCTATTTTGAGTATAGCATCTTTGTGTTTATTCTTGACCCAAAATCTTTTAGGCAGACCGCTTCACCTAACATGGTCCTTCTTTGCTTCTTTGAGTGTTCTGTTCTTCTTCTCGCAACTCCATTCTCTTTGTGGAGTCCTTGCTTGTGAGATAGTTCATGAGTAATACCATTTTCAATTCAATATCGAGTTATTATTCCATTGACAAACTAAGTTCCTTTGTCGATCTAATTTTGATAATGGTTTGACTCTTCTCATTTTGGATTCTCTTCATCACCGTGGTAGTTTTGCAGGTTTTTTCTTCTTACACATGAAAATTGTCCATGTGTATCTTGAGTAATCATCTACTACCACCAAGGTGTATTTTTTTCCGCTTATGTTGGTCGGGTTCAATTGGACCAAATAGATCCATATGTAGCGGTGCAATGTTCTTGTTGAAGATGGACATGTCTTTTCTTTGAATGATGATTTGATCTGCTTTCCCATTCGGCATGCATCACATACACTTTCCTTCTTGTATACTGAGTCTGGAAGTCCTTTCACAAGATTGCTCCTTGCAAGCTTGTTAATTGTTTTGAAGTTCAGGTGACTCAGCTTCTTGTGCCACAACCAACTTGATTGAGCTGTGCTCTTTGCTAGCAGACAAGTGCTTGGTGTTGCAGTTGACCAATCTACCACATACATGTTCTTTTGTCTGCATCCTTGCAACACTAATTCATTAGATTTAGTGTTCTTGATTTGGCACACTCCCATGTTGAATCTAACATTATAGCCCTTGTCACAGAGTTGACTTATGCTTAGTAAGTTGAAATTGAGGCCTTCAACATATGCAACATCTGTAATTTCTAATCCATTTTTCTTGATGGATCCAATGCCTCTTATTTCTCCCGAGCTTCATTCCTCCAAATATGACTTTTGCACCTCTAACTTCCTTAAATTTTGACAGATTTTTCTTGTTTCTGTCATGTGTATGGAAATGACCACTATCCATGTACCAGGTTCCTTGACACTCACCGCTCCTTGAACGCAATCAAGGAATTTAGGTTTTAGGTACCCATACTTGCGGGTCCGAGGGTTAGTATTGTAAGATGATCCAACCAACCTATAGCCAAATGATTTGACTCTAAGAGGTTGCCATCTATCGTGCCATAATCATAATTTACTTTGGCAAATTGCTTGGGGATTTAGGTTCATACGAGTTGTCTCTTTTGTCCGTATGCCTATGTATGTGTTTTAGCAATTGCTTTGTTTGGGTAGTTGTGATATCTTTGAGGAAAGTGCTTGGGTGCATATGTGTGTGCGATGATAGCTATTTTGCCTTTGGAATGGTCCTTGCCGAGTTCTAGGCCTTTGCCATTTGAAGCTTATATTCCATAGGTCTTTCCGATAGTTCACATTATTCCAATCACCTTGGCTTGGGTAATTTCTACCATTCCCATCATATGTGTTCCTTTCATAGAACTTCTGGGGATTTTGGTAGTTCTGTTTCTTCTTTACAGAGTACTTCCTATTTGGAGTTTGCTGAGGAACTCGGCGGGATTTCCTCTCAGCTGTCCTCTCAGCACACTCAACTGGCTGTTTTCCTTTTCCTTTATAACCAAGGCCAGTTTGCTCGTGGTTGTGCTTTGGAATGGATGTGTGTGTACTATTTAGAGTTTTGGATTTTTGAGATGCTTCATTACTTGAAGATCCTTTTTCCAAAATTACTTTTGGAGCTTGACTTAGTATAGAGGAATTAAATCCTAAGCCTGTCTTATCTCCACATTCTCTTTGGCTCATAATAAGATCATCCAAAGATTTAGATGCCTTAGTAAATGAGGCAATCACATTTTTGAGGTCATTTTCCCTCTTTTCTGTGGCAGCTAACTCTGCTCTTAGCTTAGCATTTTCAGCCTTTAAACTTTTATTCTCATCAGCTATGTGACTTAGAGTACTCAGCTCCTTAGTCAGCTGTGAGTTTTGACTTTTGAGTAGGCTGTTTTCCTCATTTAGTAGTGTGTGTGTGAGGATTTAATGTGTTCAAAGTCTTTCATCATTTTGCCTAATGAATCATAAAGATTAGTGGGTGATGAAGTGTGTGTGTCACAATCACTATCACTAGAATCTGAGTGTGATGAGTTTGAGTGTACCTCATCTTCTTGGTCAGGTTGGTCTTGTTCTTTGGCCATTAGACAGATCAAGGCTTCTTCTTCAGAGTCACTTGAGTAGTCGGCTTCACTACTCTTCGAGTCCGTTGTGTCTTTTGACTTGACTCTCAGTGATCTCTCGCAACTAACATTACCCTTTTCTTCTCTTGTCTTCTTTCTCAAGACTTTTCTTTCCTCTTCATTCCTGTATTTGTTGACTACAGGATATGGGCAATCAATAGCATAGTGACCAGGTTGCCGCATTTCCAAAGATAGACTCTCAACTTTTTGATCGCTTCTTTCCATCCTTGGATTGTCGGCTCTTTGATACTCAACCTTTTGATGCTCTTTGTTCTTTTGGGTGGCCTATCTTCCTTGACTTGAGGAGCCGAGTGTCTTCTCGGAGGATTCACCTTTGCCTCTTTTGTAATTCTTGTTGAAGAATTTTTAAACCTTTTAACCATCGGGGCAATCTCCTCTTAACTATTAGAGCAACTGTTTTGGGCACATCTGTCTCATCTAGGTCTTTTCTTCTCAGCTCAAATTCGTAGGCTTTGAGATCTGAGAATAGCTCATGGTTGGATGTTTTTGATAGGTCCATGGAGTGTCTCAGGGCCATGACTTTCATTTCCCACTCGCTGGGAGACTTCTTAGAATCTTCACACACATTTCTTCTCGTGTATATTCTTTTCCAAGTGCGAGATAGCTCATTGGTAATTTCGTGAACCAAGCATCCGTTGATCCAAGGTTTCTCCCGCAAGCATCTTAAAATTTTCAAATTTCTGTACAGCAACAGATAGTTTATTTTCCTTGATTTGCTCAGAACCTTCACAAATCAGGGTTCGCTTATCCCAGATTTCTTTTGCAGTCTTGCACGATTTGACTTTGTTGAACATGGCTTTGTCCAGAGTTTTGTAAAGAATGTCCTTGGCCACGTTGTCCAAGTTGTATCTTTTTCTGTCATCATTTGTCCATTCAGCTCTTGGTTTTTCAACCATAGCTGGTCTGGGAGCAACATCCTCTTCTCCTTCAACCGCAACAACCCTCCTTGCAGTTGTGTTTACTTTTAAAATTTGCAGTGGCCCATCTTCTATTACTATCCACATTTCATCGTAATGCCGATAGATGAGCACGCATACGAATTTTCCAATCATCAAATTCTCAATTGTGAACATAGGGATGCTTGTCAAATTTGCTTCCATGATAATAACTTTGCTGAATAAAAGAGTTTTGAATGATCAAGTGCTAAAGCAAGCTTTGAGAGATTGGAGATCTAGTTCAGTAACCAGTGCGGAAGGCTCAATGAACCAACCGCTCTGATACCACTTGTAGGTCCCAAGGGGTGCGAGTGTAAGGTTTAGAAGGGGGGGTTGAATAAACCTTACCAATTTTTCGATTTAGTCATGTTAAAAGTTCAGAGTTAATACTTCACGGCTAAGTCCTTGATGGATGACTAAGTTAGTTAACCAAATAGTGTTAAGCACTCAATGACTGATCGAGTTGTTGATAGAATAACTCACCGCTTAGTCTAAAACTTAACACCCTTGAATTTGGTTTATGTTAGTTTTAATACTTGGTTTTAGAACTTTGTTGATTATCAATTGGATAGCAAATTTATCAGCAAATATTGAAATAATATGCAGAAACTAAAGTGCTGAAATGTAAATGACACAATAAATTTTATAGAGGTTCGAAGATGGGGTAATTCTTCTACTCCTCTCTTCTCCAACTCCTGGAGGAATCCACTAAGTATTGATCAATGTACAAAGTGGTTATCAGTGCAGATGCAAGTCTTGATCACACAGCTGACTTGATCCTTTGGGACTCATTCTGGAGATGCCTTGGTCACATGGTGGCTTCTCGACGACTCGGCTTCTTCATTGGCAGGCATTTGCTTTTGCTACTACAGCCCACTTGCTCAAGCTTCTTGGATTTGATCACGAAGCCCTCCAAAAACTTGAGACCGGTTCGACCTTGAACCTTTCTACAATCCTTTGTGGAATGTAGACCCCTTGATTCTTCAAATGTTTCCTCTTCAACTGATTGAAGTTGTCTTTCCTTCACAGGTGAGTGTTGGATTGATTTCCTTCGTAATGTCGGCTTGAGGATTGAACTTGAATGACTTGAGTAGGTTATAGTTTGAATAAGAGCTTGAAAGTTCCAGGTAACAAGGTTAACCTTTTCTCAAATAGATTACTCAGCCTTTTATAGTGTTCTTTTGAAAATTTGCCCGTTGAAGAGATAGGTTAATTTTCAAAAGACACTTGTGGTCGTTGGCTTGTCTTGTTTCAGTTCTTGGAATTGACATTTCCTCGCATGAATGAGTCTTTAGCTTTTCAGAGTTCTGACACAGGTGCAGAGCTTCCCAATGGTTTATTCCTTTTGCACTCTTCTGGGACTGAGTACTTTAAGAAAGACAGTATGGAAGTATTACATGTTTAAGTAATTTTCTTGACTCTCAGGCAAATGATCTATTTGATTATCTCGATTTGACCGCATTTCCTTGACTTCCCCAGGTGACTTCGAGTCAGCTTTCAATCATTGGATGACTCATCTGTCACTTCAACTTGAGACTTGGCTATCTTGAGTTGACTTGACTGACACTTCACTCACCGCATCTCGCCTTCACCTTCAGTCGAGTTCCTGTCTTCTCTTCTTTGTCACACTCACCGCCTTTACAAATGAGTCTTCCTTCTAGTCTCCAGTTGACTTCTTGCATATTTTGGCATAGCTGACTTAACTCAGCTCGACCAACCCTATCTATTACAATGCAATTTGCAACAAAAATGGGGTGCCAACTTTCTATTCTAAGTTTTACATGGCATTCATCAAAATCTAAAAATTAATTTCCCAACGACCGCTATGTTTGCTATGATACACATTGTAAACAGTTTTGTAAAGGACACGTATGTATCTTTGATGCTTACATTTTGTATGTATATTTTAAGTTTTGGCATCATCAAAAAGGGGGAAATTGTTGGGAAATTTATTGTTTAGATTTTGATGAATGCCATGTAATACTTCCATGCTGCCATGTCTTAAAGTGCTCAGTCCCAGAAGCGTGCAAAAGGAATAAACCAATGGGAAGCACTGCACCTCGTGTCAGACTCTGAAAAGCTGAACATTCATTTAATAAGAGGAAATGTCAACATCAAGGACTGTAGCAAGACAAGCCAACAAATATAAGTGACTTTTAAAAATTATCCTATCTCTTCAACGGACATATTTTCAAAAGTTCACTATAAAAGGCTGAGGAATCATTTTGAGAAAAGGTAACCTTGCAGACCTGAACCACGAACATTCAAGCAATTATTCGAATCAGAACTCGCAATATATTCTCAAGTTATTCAAGCAAAAATCCTCAAGACTAACTTTCAAAGGAAATCGATCCAACACCAAGTCAGTGAAGGAAAAACAACCTCAAATGTTGAAGAGAAAACTTTTGAAGAATCAAAAGGGGCCTACTTTCCAAGGAGGATTGTAGAAAGGTTCAAGGTCGAACCGGTCTCTCAAGTTATTGGAGGGCTTCATGATCAAATCCAAGAAGCTTGAGCAATTGAGCTGAAGTAGCAAGGCGGCCGCCTGTGAAGAAGCGAGTCGGATGAGAAGCCAACCGTGTGACCAAGGCATCTCCGGATCGAGTCCCAAAGGATCAAGTCATTTGTGTGATCAAGACTTGTATCCTGACCGAGCAACCACTTTGTACTCGATCAATACTTATTGATTCCTCCATGAGTTGGAGAAGAGAGGAGTAGAAGAATTACCCCATCTTCGAACCTCTATAAAAATTATTGTGTCATTTACATTTCAAAGCATTTTTATTTTTGCACATTATTTTATATCTCACGATAATTTGCTATCCAACCGATAATTAACAAAGTGCTAAAACCAAGTGTTAAAACAAACTTAAACCAAACTTAAGGGTGTTAAGTCTTCCATTGAAAATCTCATCACGGCCCAAGTTAAGGTTTAGACTAAGCGGATGAGTTATTCTATTAACAAACTCATTCGAAAGTCCGTTGAGTGGCTAACTCTGCTGATTAACTAACCTAGATGTCCCTCAAGGACTTAGCTGTGTATTTAACTCTGTATTATTTTAAATGGACTAAAATCGAAAAGTTGGTAAGGTTTATTCAACCCCCCTTCTAAACCTTACTTACACCCTGGGACTTACATGTGATGATTACATGAGGAAAATTAATCAAATTAGGGAGTTTTGTGAATGTAAATATATATAAACTATATCTGAACTCACAAACTTTTTTCACAGTTATATATTTCTATTTTATTCTTTCTATACTAGTATTTTTATATAAATATTAAGAGAAAGTATGGAAGGTAAATAACATTACTTACTTAGGGCCCTGCACATAAGCAGTGGGCGAAGACACGCTGGACGAACCACGTGGTGTAGATGCAGATGAAGTAGACGTCGAGGGTCCAACATGAGAGGCAGGATCATCATGCCCAAAACCTGGCGTAGGTGCATCCAAGTCCATTGCCTCCGGATCAACCGGGAGAAGAGGTTGTGGTGCCTCATGCGGTGATCCTGATGAACTATCACCTCGTCCACGCCCCCTACCGCCTCTACTGCCTCTACTAGCTCGACCTCTAGTCATCTGAAAAAAATAAAAATGAAGAAAATAACATGAGCATCGGTGCAGATATACAACAACTAAGACAAGACCAATGTAGAAATATCAATATTACTAGTGAAATGTTCAAGCAATAATTCATTTCATAATCAATATTGACGAGTGGTGTTATTACAATCACACATTAATATCAATTATTTTTAAAAAATTAACACACATAGACATTTGTTTCCTTTTTACAAATTTCTCCCTCAATAGGGGTGTTAGATAGTTAAATACAAACTGCGGGGGGAGTTTTTTGTAACAATTTAATGGGCATTTGTAATTTTGAAAGATAATTGGAGTTATTAGTAATCGTGCAAAACTCGAAGGTAGGTTTTGTAATTATCCCTATTTTAAATAGTGTTTTTGAATTAACCAATGATATTTGATATATTTTATTTTAATTCATAATATGCAAACTTACCAAAGAATCATATAAAAATAACCTTAACTATTATTGTCGCTCTCTCCTATATCTGAATTTTCACTCTGATTATCTTTTTCTTCATCTAAATCAAGCTCATCCTCAGTGTTAACCAGCTCATCTCCAAGTTTTATAACATAATTATATGGCTCATCCAAAGTTATTGGGTCATTATCTACTTGTACGTGATCATGTATATTAATGGTTTCCCCTTGAAATGAGGGGGCTATAAACGATTGAATAACTTCTACTTTAAATCTAGATTTAATTTTACAAATGGGCCACCACTCTGTCTTGTCACATTTCAAACTAGGATATGTACAATAGTAAATACGTGTGGCTTGAATAGCTAAAACAAATGGTTAGTATCAATTGAAATGACGCTTATGATTTATCTCTACGAGCTTGTGTTAATGATGGATCTTTGTGCCCGTAGTCGTTGAATAAAACTACTCACAATTGAACAACAATGTCCTCTTGATCGGCAAACATAGATACTCCAAACGCACAACTTCCAACAACTGACCATAATAATCGCTCTCATCTACACTTTAATTCGTCCCTTTAATGGAAACTCTGCTATTCATAGTAGATCTAGTTGAACCATGGCCAATAGTATTGAATTTAAATCCATTCACATAATACTCGGGATAAGTAACAACGGATCTTAGTGGACCTTTGTGAGACTCTTGATGAATTTGTTGGAAACAATATTGTTCAAAGGATCACGTGCTTATTAACATCAAATATAAATGATGTGTAAAGATATCACATATTGAAGTGAAATCATTAATTTAAATATAGTTGAATTGTTTAAAGATCTCACATATTGCTCGAACCACCCTGCAAACGCACTTTCCAATTTGCTATTGAGCTGAGCATCTGAAATGTTTGGTTGTCCTAGCTTTATATTCTCATCGTATATGTTTTAAAATGAATCAACGTGAACAACATAAAAACTGCAATCAAAGGCACACATATTAAATTAATTAATGAAGATTGAATGAGATTATACATACTCAATATATGGTCGAACCTCGTCACAATTTAATAAATTATAGATACGGGCTGCTTTGCGCTCACCGCCATTCATAAATATTATTTTCTCCTTTGCAAAAGCTCTACCTGGATACTTGAATATTGAAATATTTTCCTCATGATCATCAACATCAGCATGGATATTTTCCTTCCGAGCCACATTTCTACGTTTCATGCTAACATGATCCTCAAAATAATATGAACAAAATGAGAATGCATCTTCCACAAAGTATGCGTTGGATATGGAGCCCTGGGCCTTCACTTTGTTTTTTACATTACTGCGAAGGTACCTAGGCAAAAATATCTGATATATGAGTGATGACTATATGATATAAATCAAATCGTATTGATATAATAAATTGTTACACCTCTCAAATGGATACATCCATATGTACTGCACTGGACCAGCAATCCTTGCTTCATAGGCCAAGTGAATCGGTAGATGTTCTGTGGAGTAAAATAAACTTGGTGGAAATATACATTCAAGTTTATACAGAATTAATGGCATGTCTTTCTCAAGCCATATCATTTTGTTGGTTCCAATAACAGTAGAAGTCAGATCCTCAAAGAACAAGCTCAATTCTGTGAGAGCTTTCAAACATGTGTGGGAAGCAATTCACGAAATACAATTTGTATTAACCTCTGCATGAACACATGACAATCATGACTTTTCATTCCATAAAACTTAAGGATCTTCATATCAACACATCGATCCAAGTGATGCATATCCATCGGGAAATTTGAGACTACTCACCCATTCGCACAATGCAGTTTCAGACTTCTTATCAAGTATGTAACAAGCTTTCGGGTACTTTCCAGTGGCACTATCTCGCTCCAACTTTGGTCGGCGACAATATTCATTAAACTTCTCTCTAGATTTAGACGTGTCTTTGTTTTTCCTTTGACATCCATCACCGTATTGAACATATTGTCAAACACATTCTATTCAATGTGAATAACATCCAAATTATGGCGTATCAAATTGGAGTCCAATATGGCAGATCCCAACCACGTGTTTTTTTCTGATCCACATGTTTTTGGATTTAGATGTGTATTTTTCCAACCACATGTTTTTAAACACGCCCGTTAATATATGTTGCATCAAGTTATATGACCTTTTTTAGACCTAACACCTCTAACTCCCCAAGGGTTTCTAATCCTGGCCGAACAGTTTGGGGAAGAGTTGTAACAGTTTTGTCACTTCTAAATACCTGCTTTTTTCGATAATGTGATCCGTAGAAAGGAAATTTCGATGGTTGTCAAACCACGACTGCTTTCTACTGCACCTAAGTGTGAATGCATCTGATTTGTCCATGCAGTACAGACAAGCTAATCTTCCAGTTGTTCTTCAGCCCGACAACATCGAATAAGCAGGGAAGTCACTAATTGTCCATATGAGGAGAGCAGCTCGCATTTAAAGTTCTGCTTCTTGGATATATCCTATGAATGAGCACCAACCTCCCACAAATGTTTCACTCAACTACTAGTGGTTGTAGATAAACATCCAGCCTATCCTCCAGATTTCAAAGGCCTGAAACTAACACAGTAAAAAACATATACTGCTCTTTACACATATAAGCAGGCAAATTGTACGGTGTTACTATTACTAGCCACGATGAATATTGTTGCCCATACTGTGAAAACGGCTGAAAACCATCGGTGAAAGACCCAACCTAACATTCGGGCTCACCGCAAAGTCGAGGATGGGCTTGGTGAAATGCTTCAACACAAAAGAATCGATAGGTGATGCATGGCCCCATCTTCAACTAAATACTTGGCATGCCACGTCATATCCTTTGTTGTAGCATTAGATGTCTACAACCTCTGCGATCGAGGAGTTAAATAAAAGTAATACATCTTTTTCTATGCTACATTAATATTTTGTCGCTTCTCATCCCCTCTTTTTTTAAAACCGGTGATGGTCACGTAACTTGCAATCGATCATATTTGAATCGAGCCCCAATATATCATACAACTATTTTTGAAACAATCGATCTTCTCGATTGGTAATTATGTACCCCTAAACAACTTTTTGCTCTCTGTACAAATTATCGTGACTAGATTATTATCAGGAACAATCTCTTCATTAGCTTCTTTTTTCTTTGGTCAAAATATTTTTCGAGACATTCGATTCTCAAACTTTAAGCTCATTAGTCGAGCTACCAAAGATAATTGAGAGTGATTTTTACACCCGACCACAAGCTGATTTGATTTTGACAAAGATGTCATAAAACTTATGGGCCTCGGGGTTCGGTGGCTCTTCAGTATCATCCATATTAAATTCTAGACAAGTAGCATCCTCGAATCATAATGGTGCATCCGGTTGATGTTTCTTCTTCTTCGACGACTACATAAGATGAGCCACCAACATCACGGTCACCCCCAAACCTTATATTCATTTCCTGGAAGTTCCAAACATAATACTTCATTACGAAACCATGTTTGACCAGGTGCATTTTAACAGTGTCCACGTTGCAAAATTTCATGTTTTGACACTTGTGTTGATTACATGGACACCTAATTTTGGAATCATCCATCCATCTATGTTTACTAGTAGCAAACTCAATGAAAGTTTGACTCCAATAACAAACCCCTTAGCTAGATAGCCACCCTCTCTCCGTTCATACATCCAACTACGATTAGAACTCATTTTTCTTATGTCCTGTATCGACTCAAGACATTAGTTAGGCATTCAATAGGTATTAACTACATGTAACGGAAAACATGCCATTTTTTAATATATTGTTCAGTTATATTCTACATACATGTATGCAATCCTTTCCATTTCTTCTCCCTCTATTTGGTAAGAGCCCTATCCTATTCAAGAATGTCTACTTACTTAATCGGATTTCGTTAGCATACTATTTATTTCATGCACGTGAAAATTTTGGCAAAGATATTCCCTTAGTTTTCAAAGTACACGTATTGCCTTGCACCCGAGAACGAAAGGGAGACATGAACCTAAATTTTAACAT
This sequence comes from Rehmannia glutinosa, assembly GCA_016081115.2. Classification (NCBI taxonomy): domain Eukaryota; kingdom Viridiplantae; phylum Streptophyta; class Magnoliopsida; order Lamiales; family Orobanchaceae; genus Rehmannia; species Rehmannia glutinosa. Next base: position 36,168 of record JABTTQ020000963.1, read on the forward strand.
GTACACAAAATAAAATAGTATGCTAACAAAACCACATTAAAGTACATAAAATGCTCGATGAGAGAGGGCTCTGTCTGTTAATCCACAAGCTATCAATAACCTGCAAAGTTGGATCATGATATCCAACAAATGTGACGTCAAAAATAAAATAGAATCAAATTAGATATTAGGATTTGATAAGAGGTCGAAAACTTTTTAAAACATGAAAATGATAAAAAAGTAGCTTATTAGTCAAAAAATTATGTTTAAGGATTTCATAAGCTCCTCAAGAAAAGTAGAGTAGCCCTAACCTAATTTTAATGATCTTAGGGCGTATTATTATTTGTTTAAATAAATTCAATATAATATAAAAATGAATGGAGGCGTTGCGATTACACCGTGAGATTATGGATTAAAGATTCAATATTCATGGTTTATATCTAAAAATTAAAGTCTTATTGATCTTAATTAAAGTCTAGACAGGGGAAGACATTGCCAACCTCAATATCTAAAGGGATTGGAAGAATTGGTATATTTAATGGAGGAGAAAAGCAACATCTTAAGTCTTGGAAGAAGCTCAAAGCTCATCTTGTTGACTTGGACCATAATTTCCTATTGTAACATTCAATGCCATTTCAGGCTCTTTGAAATTCTGGAGCGTTTTCGGATGCATGAGTTCGCTGAAGGAAGTTTTCATCTATTTGAGTGCACGCAAAGCTTATATTGTTCTGCTCACTGGATTTGCATTTAGGTGTCATATTTTGTTTGGTACATTCACTTTAGTAAGAAACTACTCATCTTTTGAATCATGCAGAAGAATCTCTGATAACTTCGGTTATTTTTATTTGAAATGTGTATATTGGTTCTAGAAGTCCCAAACATGATTTGATCACCACAATATGCTTGGCTCTCTCATGCCTTCCACCATTAGATTTTCTTGAAGCTTTCTGGCCACTTTTCCCGGCAACTAGATGGCGGAGTTGCGCCTTCAAGGTCTCACTTCGAACTATGATGATCCCCGAATGCGTGCAAAGTGCCCCATTCCATCTACGGCAAATCCAGATGCGTCAGTTTCCGCCAGAGTTGCTTCGATCTCAAGGTTTGATCGTCAAGTGGCCATGGCAACGTGCAGATTGGGTCCTTCGTCTATGGTAACTGGTTCTTCAGTCAGTACTAGGGTTTCTTCACAAACCCTAGATTCCAATGGTGCAGAGTTAATTCATGACGTTCAAGGGAATGGTTCGGCTATCCCGTTAATGATTTTGGCTGCCCTATTTTGTCTTCCTTCATCCCTGTTAAAAGTGATCCCCCCAAGGATGTTTCTCAATGCATGGGATTGATACCACCAGAGTCTTACTTGAAGCCTCCCTCTCTGGTTGAGTTGAACGGCGATCTTCATCACGGTAGTAACTTTCAGCAGCTTTTTAAGGGGGTGGCCACTTCTACCCCCATGGCAGCCGCTGCTTAATGGGGGGCCAACCTTCCTTATTGTTCCTATGGGGGCTCGGCAACTTGCTATCCTCTCATGGCCTCCCCCTCCCAGGGGGGTGATGGCCTCTGCGCTTCTCCTTCAGGCGTCCTTCTGAATGTGGTACCCAATTATGGTTTCATCAATATTAATTATCCAGGGCTAAATCTCACAGGTACTTCTACCCCAGCAATTTCACCTCATGATAATTTAAACTCAGCTACGTCGAATCAAGGTAAAACTCAACCCTATGCCACTGTGGTTAATGGATCCTTTAATTCTGTCCCTGAAATCGTTAAAAAGAGTGAATATTTCTCCGTTACTATTGATGAAAATTGGTATAAACAACGTCTTATGGAATTTTATATGCTTTAATTGGTCATGTGATCCTTAGCAAAGGCAGTAAACCATGGGCTTTAATGCCTCTTCAGAATCATCTTAAGTAATTATGGAAAATTCAAGGGGATTGGAAGTTAATTCCGTTGGGTAAAAGGTATTTCTGTATTAATGTTTCTTTGGAAAAAGATCAGAATTGAGCAGCTTCTCGTTAATCTTGGCTCATAAATCCTGGGTCTATCCATTTATCTCCATGGGTCCCAGACTTTAATCCTTATATGGTTAATTCTTCAATTGCTAGTGTCTTGGTGAGGATTTTTGAGCTTAGCGTTTAATTCTGGGAGCCTCACATCATTATGGGTATAACTAAAGCTTTGGGTAATCCGATTCAGATTGATAATAAGTCATTTCATGGATTTTGGGACATTTTGTCAGGGTCCTTGTGGAGGTCGATTTATCTAAGCCCATACAAGATTATGTTATGCTTGAAAGTGTTGGACATTGTTCATTTGTCTCTTAGAGCTGTGAAAAACTTCCAGATTATTGCTCTCATTGCAGTGTTATAGGTCACCCCAAACGGCCACCCTCTATCCACAGGGGTCGTTCTCGTGTGCGTAAAGAATATCACTCGGTTAATAAAGCTATTGACAAAGGCAAACAAGTCATTTCTTTGACCTCTAATGTGGCGGTTCAGTAGGCCGTTCCATCCTATATGATTGTCCCTCATTCATCGGATATTTCCTTGGGTAATACATTTGCTGTTTTGGATGATGATTTAGGCTCTTAACCCATCCATGAGCATACTCCAGTTTCCACTTCGGTTAACTCGAGTACATCGGATATCCCTTCCTTCTCTGACATTCGGAATCAACCTCTTACTATTCAGTATCATCTTGAAAAGTCTATCAGACACCTTTATCGTACTACGTGGGATAAATCTTTGGACTCTGCTAAGCATAAATTGATGGCTGATGTTGAACGGGGTTCCTTACCTCCTCTACACAGGTTTTCTATTTCAACAGACTCTGACGGTCCTCCTACCTTAAACATGGCGGTCAAAAAGAAATGGGGGAACTACGTGGAGGATGAATCTGATGCCTCTAAATTACAAGGGAAGATTGTTAACACCGTTTCTGAGGATAATAATTCCACATGTCTTCAGTGGATTATTCCCCCAGACACGTCTCAATGAATTGTTTATTCTGAAATATCTGAGGGATAGGAAATATTGCCTCCCGCAACGTCCTCTGGAATCTTTGTCAGCGTCATATTCCTTCCCTCGTGGCTATCGCATAACCAAAAGTTGATCTTGGTGTTATTTCGGATTCTTTTTGGTCTTCTCTGGGTTTACAACTTGTTACTCAAAATTTTTGGGCTTCGGGTAAATCCGATACCTAGGTTTTCGGCGCTCTGATGTTACTATTTTGCAGCATGTTTATTTGTCAGATGAGGGCATTGTTATTGAGATAGAAGTTTCCAATATGGCTTTCCATGTTGGCAAGATTTGATTGGTCTAAGCCTAGCTAATTTTATGGTGTTAGGTAATTATAATGCCATCTTGGGCAATCATGAGCATTTTGGCATCAATATTGTTTCTCAGGCTGCTCGTCAAGATTTTCATAATTTGTTTGATAATGGGGATCTCATTTCTATCCACACCTTGGGTAAATTCTTCACTAGGTGTTCCACCCATTCTCCTTCGCGTTTGATCCAGGCTCGCCTGGATAGAGCTCTGGCTACATTGGCTTTCTCTTCCTATTCAACAAAAATATTTGGATCTCTATACTGCAAGTGTACAGTGTAGTTTATTGGATAATGGCAAGCAAGGTCATATTCCTCAGGGATTGACTATGAAACATTTAGGCTATAATAACATCGCATTCCAATTTTATTGAAGCAACCAAAAATCAAGAAGTTTTATAAAAATAAAAAATAAAAATAAAAGAAATAAATTTTCGAACACCACGAGTATTTTCAACAAATACAGAAGCAACCCTAGGCACATAATCTCAACATGCTTCTTCAATATTAAATCCAATCAATGTTTCAAAACCAAATCATGTGTTCCAATGGGTTCAATTGCTAAACTAGTTTATTCCCCCTCTCGGGTGGCGCATAAACATTAGATTAATAATAATTGAGGTGTCCCGATGCATCACAACTATTATTAACTCCCAACAAATCTTTGAATTGAAATACTCCCCACAAACAGAAGTAGTCTCCCGATACATTACCCTGTTTATGTCTGAATTCGATTTTCGTCTTGCTAGAATTGACCTTCTGGATTATGGAGTAACAAGTATGACATGCAAATTATTGGCCAAATAATCGATAATTATAAATAAGCACTCGATTCCATAAAATATAACACATGAATCAATTAAGAAAGCAATTAATCAAGATTTAATATGAATCCACAGTTTTGATTATGCCCTAGAATCCAAAAGATTAGCTAAACATTGATAAAATATTCATAGAAAAACTTGAAATCAATATTGTGACATCGTTTAAGCACAGACAAGACATCAAAATTAAGAAAGAAAACCTTTTCTTGTCAGAATGGATCTTCCTTCCAAGCCTTCGAAGCTCTTGTGCTTCCGTAGATATGAAACGCCTTGTGGTGTTCTTCGTAACCTAGCCCACATCTCTCAGAAGACCTTTGATCTTGTGTTCCTGTGTATTTTTATGTGTTGTATGTTGTCTGGATGTATCAATTTTTGTGCAGCCCATGGGTCCCTTATATATGTAGTTGGAGAGATAACTTGTAGAGTTTGAATGGGAAAAGGACACAAAAATCCGCCGCAGCCAGTCACACGGCCCGTGTGGCTCTCACACAGGCACTCCACACGGCCGTGTAGCCCTCACATGGTCCGGCCATGCAGCTTGGTTTCGTCCCCTATTTTCTCCCAACTTCACATGGACATGTCTTCTTCACACGGGCAGAAAGTTGCACACACACATCACTTCAATGAAGATACCAGAGCAAGTTCTAGAGTTCTAACAAACATGAATGACACACTCAAGTAAAATAAGACTTCATAATATAAAAGCAGTTATAGGCACAAAAGCTCACAGGCTTATTTTTCACATCATGCTCAAATACCCAATTTTCTTAACTAATGCCAAACAAATAAAATAGATCTCCTAAATCATTCATCGCATTATTCAAAAAAATATGGCATCTCATAAAATCAAATGCTCATAGTAAAATCATATGGAAGCTTTGCATGTTTTTTCGAAATCTTGATCTAAAATCACACACAAAAGCAATTAAACGTGCTAAAGCAATAAACATGCAAAAATAAATAACAAAATAAAATAAAATCGAAAATGGAAAATGGAAAAATTTTACTATAAATTTTATGCTCTACATGCAATCCTAAATGAAATACAAAATACAACAGTACTAATTTGCGCATTCTTGGCAATCCCCCCAAACTTAAAATATGTTTCGTTCCAAACATATGAGGAAATTATCAAAAGAAAGAGAAATGCGTAAAGAGTATTTACCTGGATAGTTCACACGACACGTGTGCAGTTCATATGGCCGGGTCGTATAGCCTTAGTCGTGGCCTCTGTTTTGTTGTTGTTTCCAGCCACACAATCGTGTGCAGCTCAGACGGCCTACCCGTGTGGCTGGTCTCTGTGGGTCGAATGGCCCGTGTGGAATTCCACACGGTCGTGTGATTTTTTTTAACCCCGGGGTTTGTCGCGACACCTCTTGGGTTGCCTCCCACAAAACGCTAAGTTTTACGTCTTCAGCCAGACTTCAGATTTCTAACATCACTGTCGTTGAACCGTGTCGGTTGAAATCCTTGAGCCCTCATATTCTGTACCATCCATTAGACAAATGGCGTTGTACTGTTTTCTCAGATTAAATTAAGTATCGCTTGGGGATTTTCCGTTTTGATGTAGGCCTTCCACTACAGTAGCAATTTTTGGCTACTTATGTCTCCAACGATTTCAGTCTCGCATTCAATAAAAACTATGTTAGAAAAAATGCAATAAGAAAAAAAAAATATTTACAAAAGAAGGAAAAATGAAAAGTAAAAAAGAAATATTTCTAAGTAGAATCTTTCAATCCCCGACAACAGCGCCAAAAACTTGTTTGCCAGAAATATTTGGATCTCTATACTGAAAGTGTAGAGTGTCGTTTATAGGACAATGGAAAGCAAGGTGGTATTCCTCAGGGATTGACTATGAAACACTTAGGCTATATTAACATCGCATTGCAATTTTATTGAAACAACCAAAAATCAAGAAGATTTATAAAAATTGAAAATAAAAATAAAAAAATAAATTTTTGAACCTCGCAAGTATTTTCAACAAATACAAAAGCAACCGTAGGCACATAATCTCAACATGCTTCTTCAATATTAAATCCAATCAATGTTTCAAAACCAATTCATGTGTTTCTATGGGTTCAATTCCTAAACTAGTTTATTCCCCCTCCGGGGTAGCGCATAAATAGTAAATTAATAATAATTGAGGTCTCCTGATGCATCACAACCACTATTAACTCCAAACTGATCTTTGAATTGAAATACTCCCCTCAAACAGAAGTAGTCTCCCGATCCCTATTTATGTCTGAATTCGATTTTCGTCTTGCTAGAACTCACCTCCCGAATTGTGGAGTAACAAGTATGTCATGCAAATTATTGTTCAAATAATCGGTAATTATAAATAAGCACTCAAATTCATGAAATAGAACACATGAATCAATTAAGAAAACAATTAATCACGATTTAATATGAATCAACAGTTTGGATTATGGCTTGGGATCCAAAAGATTAGCGAAACATTGATAACAAATTCATAGACATACTTGAAATCAACATTGTGACATCGTTTAAACAATGACAAGAGATCTAAACTAAGAAAGAAAAATCCTTCTTGTCAAGATGGATCTTCCTTCCATGCTTTTGAAGCTCATGTGCTTCCGTAGATGTGAAAAGTCTTGTGGCGTTCTTTGTAACCTAGCTCTCCTCTCTCTGAAGACCTTTGTTCTTTTGTTCCTGTGTATTTTGATGTGTTGTATATTGTCTGGATGTATCAATTTTTGTGCATCCCTTGGGTCCCTTATATAGGTGCTTGGAGAGATCATTTGTTGAGTTTGAATGGGAAAAGGACACAAAAATCCGCCACAGCCAATCACACGGCCCATCTGGCTTTCACACGGCCACTCCACACGGCCGTGTGGCCCTCACACAGTTGTGCGCCAGAAATATTTTGGTTCATACAACTGCAGGTGTACAATGTAGTTTATAGAATAATGGCCTCAAGGATCGATATTCGAAACACTTAGGCTATAATAACATCGCATTCCAATTTTATTGAAGCGACCGAATATTGAATATTAATCATAATCGAAAATTAAAGGAAAGTAAATAAATTTGCGAACCTACAAGTATTTTCAACAACTATAGGAGCAACCTTAGGAACATAATCTGAACATGTTTCTTCGATATTAAATGCAATTAAAGTTTTAGAAACCAATTCATGCAATTCTATGGGTTCAACTCCTAAAATAGTTTATTTCCCCTCTCGGGTGGCGCATAAACAGTAGATTAATAATAATTGAGGTCTCTCGATCCATCACAACTATTATTAACTCCCAAAAGATCTTTGAAATTAAATGCTCCCCACAAACAGAAGTAGTCTCCCCATATATTACCCTGTTTATGTCTGAATTCGATTTTCGTGTCGTTAGAACTCACCTCCCGGATTATGGACTAACAAATATGACATGCAAATTATTGGCCAAATAAAAAGCAATTAAGAATAAGCACTCGAATTCATAAAATAGAAAGCATGAATTAATTAAGAAAACAAATAATCATATTTAACATGAATCCACAATTTCGATTATGCCTCTAAGATCCGAAAGATATGCCAAACATTGATTACAAACTCATAGACATAATCGAATCAACATTATGACAACGTTTAAGCACAAACAAGAGATCTTAGTTATAGAAAGAAAATCCTTTCTCGTTAGGATGGATTCTCCTTCCAAGCCTTCGAAGCTCTTATGCTCCCATAGATGCGAAAGCCTTGTGGTGTTCTTCGCGACCTAGCCTTCATCTCTCAGAAGATCTTCTATTCTTGCGTTCATGTGTTATTTGATGTGTTTTTTCTATATGAAGTGATATATTTTCGTGCAAGCTTTGGGTTCCTTTTATAGATACTTGGAGAGATCACTTGTAGAGTTGGAGTGGGAAGAGAACTCCGAAAAATGCGTCGTGACAGAGTCCCATAGGGCCTGGCCTTGTGGCACCACACGGCCGCGTGGTCTTGTGCAAATCCAATCCCAAACGGTTGTGTGATTCCACATGGGCTGGTGGTGCGGTTCTCTACCCTTTCCCACACGGCCGTGTGGGATCACACGGTTCCGGCCGTGTGGCCCTGGTTCCATCCCCTGCTTTGCCCAACTTCACACAGTTGGGTAGTTTCACACCTGCATGTCCACACGGCCACGTGACACCACACAGTCCGGCCGCGTGAAGTGTTTTTGTCCATTTTCTTCGTCGTTTTGATCTTCTCTTCGCATTCGTCAATCTTAGCGGCATTTCAATTGGTATTTCTTCATTTTAAGCTTTTTTTCGTGTAGAAATTACAAGAATACGCAGTATCATGCCTTTTTAAGGAAACCAAGTAAAAACATACTAAATATGAGTGCAAATGTATCAAATATATATCATTTTAAGCCCCATAATGCACGTACATTTTGTACACATCAAAATTCCCTAAACTTAAAGCATTGCTCGTCCTTGAGCAAATTTAGAAAAATAATATAAGGTGTAAAAACAAACATCCAAGAACACTATGAACCTTAAATAGCATTTGACTCCATACCCAAGGAAACCATGTAATTCATCATCAAGAAATCATCATTCATAGACTCGGCATAATTAATACTCTCTTGGGTACTTGACATTGCGACTCACATGTAAATAGTGTATCACTCTACTCTCAAAGTGTATGGGTAGTGTTTACGCTAAAATTCCATTAATGAATGTAGAACTACCATAGGCTTGCAAATCGTCTAACATCTCTACCACTTTTGTGTCCACAACTTAAGAATCAAAAAGGAGTTTTATTAGGTTGTAATGTAGGCTCTTTGGTAAGGGTAGGGAAATTTGGATTAAGTGACTTGACTTGAGCAAATAGAATTTAAGCACACAGACTTGCAATTCACCAACCTAATTTCATATAATACTCATTTTTTGTTTTAATTCCACCATTTTTTCTCCTTTTTCATACTTAGGCCTTTTTGTCTTCTTTTCTTTTTTTTTTCTAGCCTTTAAGCGTTCAGAATGTTTCTTTTTGCTTTGCTCGATTTTCTCTATGTAATTTTTCAGAGATTTTCTTTCTTTTTTGAGCTTCATGTATTTTTTTTTTTACCCAGATACTGCTCCTCCATCTTTCTTTTACCAACTCCCTCTCTTTTTTCATAAATTTTCGCCACTTCTACCCCAAACTTGTTCATTTTCTATAAGCTCAAAAAAATTTCAGGGATAAAAACATGTTTAAATTTTAAAGATCAATGTGGCTTAGAATAAAAGTTTTGGCTCAAAATTGGCTAACTAAGGAATCATGAGTTCATAGGTAGGCTTTTTAGGCTAAGTAGGCTTAAAACAACGGTGGCCTTAAATTATTTTCAAAAATTGCACACACACATGGCTTCAATGAAGATACTGTAAGTCCAAGCGGCTACGATAATCTAGAGGGGGGGTGAATAGATTATCTCCATCTTTTTGATTTCGCCCTCTTTTTACAATCGAATGCACAAACAAAATAATGAAGGTGCGGAATGTAAACAACACACGTCGATTTAAAGAGGTTCAACCCACATAGGGCCTAATCCTCTACCGCGTATATCAGGGATGGATTTCGAAAAAGAAAAAGAATTTTATTAATTACCAAAATTAATACAAATTCAACTTACAACACCTTGAAGAGCACCACACTCTTCTTCAACACCACCTTTGGAGATTACCACAATCTCCTTTGAAGATTACCACAATCTTCCTTCAATGGCACCTTGTGAAGATTACCACAATCTTCAACCTTGAAGAATACCAAATTCTTCAACACCTCAATAAGAAGATTACCACAATCTTCTTCACCTATCACCTAGATCATCCAAGTGTGCTCTTACCACAAGAACACTCACAAGGATATCTTGTGTTTGAATGATAACCAAAAATCAAGATTACAACTCAATAATGAATAATACAATTTGAGTGCGAAGTGTAATCAAGAAAAGCCTAGACCTCAAAGATGTGAAAGTGATAAGCTAGGCAATTTTACAACAAGAATAATAACAATGAAAGACCAAGTGTTTGCTTGAAGTGTATCTTGTTGTGTTGTATCTCAATTGTTGTTTTTGTTGCTCCAAAACTTCCTCTATTTATAGGAGATGATTGATCAAGCATAGGCTCCTCTTGGGGATTGGAAATCTGAGAAAAATACAATTAAAATCAAGAATATAGCTGTTAGAATCAATCCCACAATTTAAGGAAATGTGTAATCTGTTTGTCAAACGGTCATATTTTTCTTTGTCAATACAGGCGACCGGTCGCGACGAAATAAGAGAAAATAAGAACACTTTGAAAATTACAACAGGCGACCGGTCGGCCGAGAGCTTCGATCGGTCGACCCCTAATTCAACCTAGGTCCCTCTCATTTCAAAAATGCAAGGTTTTAGTCTGTTTCAAAACGAAACTTGCAGTACCGGTCGGCCATTGGCGGCGGTCGGCCGACCGGACCGGTCGACGCCTTGAGCACGGTCGACCTGCTTGTTTTTCCTTCCGTCTCATTTTTCTGTTTCTAAAAACATCTTCAGGTATGGGTTGCCCTATAGGGCGACCGGTCGACCACGAGACAGAAATGTTGTCCAATTTTTGTTGAAAATAAAACTCAAGAAATACTCCGAAAATTGTGTAAAAACATTTTAAACTGATCGAGAGTATTTAGACAACATTTAGGAACCTGTTATAGGAGTAAAAACTCATTGATAAAAGTGTTGTCCATTTTTAATAAAAATAAACTTGAGGAAATATTCCGGAAAATATTAAAACCATTTTAAATCATTTAGGAGTATTTGGACAACCTTTAAATACATTGTTTTGGTGATAAAATAAAATCATCAAAATTAAGATAAAAACATGTATCAAACAATCTCCCCCTTTTTGATGATTACAAACCAAAACAATTTTTACACAAACTAAGAGAGCAATTTTAGAAATGATTTTCCGGTAAAAACATTTGGCCGTTTGGAAGCAACCAAAATTTCAAAAATATTAAAGCAACCAAGTAGGGAGTAAATATTTTCAATAATAAGCACAAGCTCCCCCTATCAACAAGCACATCAAGAATAATGTAAAAGCAATTATCCATAAGCTAAAAGCTTTAGCTTTTACAATTTTGCTCAAGAGCTTATAAGCTCCCCCTGTCACAAAACATCATTAATCAATTTTATAAGTCCATCAAGCAACAATTGGACTAAGAACAAATCACAACTTATGGCTTTTATGAGCCATAGCTTATAGCTTATATCACAAGCTTTTATTAGCCTCTTTGAGCTAAAGAGCCAATATCCTGTTTTTCTCCCCCTTTGGATTCATCAAAAAGAATGTTAGGATGGTGAAAACACCATATAATAATATCAAAGCGCGCCAAAGGGACGGTTTAATAACCGTTGAGCTATTAAAGCATAGTAATCCAAGGAAAATTGGAGAATAGAAACATAAAAGATCCATAAGCTCATTAGTATGCTAAAAACATGATTTCAAAAAGATTTTACGACATTTTGAAGCAAGAGAATCATATAGAAGTTGAAAGTTTCATTGCGACATTTCAACAAACACCTTGTGTGCGTTAAAAATAGAAGAGGTTGTATATAGTCCTTGTAAAGGTTTCAAGCCAAAAAATTTTCATATCATCAATCAACCTCGTTCCAAAGTTAAAAGAAATCATATGCACCATATGCAACAATTTGTTCATCAAGTAATAAGCTCAAAGTAGATTCTCAAGGGTTCAACCCAATTGAGATAAGCTAAGAATGATCAAGGCATTACAAATGCCAAAAAAAATAGAACATCTACCAAGTAATAAGTCATGCCTTACACAATATATGTATCAAATGTCAAAAATTCCAACATATCCAATTAAGCATAAAGGACAAAACATTAAGAGAAGCACTTTTACCATCAAGTACTTCATACCAATTATCAAACAATGCTTAAGAGTTCTATCAATCATGAATGACACACTCAAGAAATAAGTCTGCATATTATAAAGCAGTTTAAGGTACAAAAGCTCATAGGCTTATTTTTCACAACACACTCAAATACGCAAATTTATTAACTAATGCCAAGCAAATAAATAACATCTTCCCAATAATTTATCACATTATTCCCACAAGTATGTTATCTAATTCCATAAAATGCTCATAGTAAAACCATACGGGAGGTGGGAATTCCAAAACTTAATTAAAATCACACACAAAAGCAATTAAACATGCTAAAGCGGTAAACGTGCTAAAACAAAATAGACTAAAAATGGAAAAAAATACTAAAAATCAATTTTTTTCCGAACATATTAATGGAAAGTGCTCTACATGCAATCCTAAATGCAATGAAAAATGCAGGAAAGTACTAAATTACGCATTCTTGGCAACCCCCGAAACTTAAAATATGTTTCGTCCCGAACATATGAGGGAATTACCAAAAGAAAGAGGAATGCGTAATAAGTACTTACATGGATCACTGTGGTGGTGGAGGTGGAGGGTAGTGGCCCTGTGAGATGTGCCACTGGTCTATACGAGACATCATCTCGTACATATGCTGATGTTGCTGGGTGATGGCATCGAATCGTTGTAAGTACTCCTGGTCATTCTCCTCAGTTGTGGCTGTCAACTGATACGTGTCATCTATCAATTTGCCCACGCCAGCTTCTACCCTTTCGAGCCTCTCACTCATAGTAAATGGTTGGTTTCCTCCTTGTCGAGAGGATTCCGACATCTCCCTCTTTGGCTCATCCTGCTCTTCTTGAGCAGCAGCGCCCTGTACCTCTCTAAGCAACCAGTTACCCATGTTTCTAATGGATGTGGCTTCGGGGTTAGGAAGCTTAACTGTTGTTCTATCTGCTTGATTGAGCCAGTAATCACGCCCATCGAATTTTATTATTTTCATAGCAGTTAGAATGGTTAGATCAATTAATTTAGGCCCCGCGACCTCCGCATACCCCTCCAAATTAATATTGAAATATTCAACAATAGGGGTAATCATCCCCCCGATGCAAATTCCACCCCTCTTAGATTTTCTTATCCTATCAAATTGTCAGACTATCATAGCCCCGTCGTTGGCATACCTTCAGTCCTTGATGCCATACACCATATGATAAATAATCCATCTACCCTCAACGCCCCTCTACTCTCCTCCCTCGCAAAAATTGTTTCAGCTAAAACTCGCTGAACATATCGAAATACTGGGTATTGAATACTAGACGTCTTTGAGGTACCTGGCGTGTAGATTTGTTTCCCTGTTATTTTTTTTCAAAACCTATCCTTATCAAACTCCTCGTGCTCCTCAACCCCATAAGCCGGAGTTTTGTAAATTTCATTTAAATCATCAATACTTAGTTCCCTTTGCTCATTCCCAGGCGAAACCTAACTCCCATCAAGTTTCATTTTCGAACCACCAATTCGAAGATACTCAAAAATTCAAGTGTGATCATGGTGTAAGTGGCCCAATGCCCATTTATTAACCTAAATTCAAAGCTACCACACAAAGCTCGAAATGTTTCCAATAAATCTAAATTCATAAGAGTAGGTTCATCGGGATACCTTGTATTAATCCATGGATGAAAGTAGAGTATCTCCCATCTAGCCTGATGTGTTTCGTTTGGCAAGATCGCATTTGAAGCTTCGGGCTCCTCGGGGTCAAAAATTGGTTGAAGCTCGGGTTTGGGCTCCAAAGTCGGCTCCCTCCTTCTTATATTTCTCCTTGTTCCTCTTTTATCTCTAGAAGCCATGAATCTCAAGATTTTGAAGAGAAAAATTTGAAATTTTGGAGTTTTGGAGTACCCCCAAACATGATGTAGAACTTGGAGAAATTGAAAATTTGAATGTTGTTGGTGGTGGGTTTCTTGAGAGGATGAAGGATTTGTGTTGTGTGTTTGAGATTTGTGGTGAATTTGAGAGATTTGGAGAGTAGTTTGGTAATTTAGGGAGAGGATTTTCATGGGTTAGGGTTTGTGTAGGAGAAAGGGGGATAAAAAGTTAGAATTTGGGGTTAAAATAGGGGTGTTTGTAATCTGCCCGATTTTTGTTCGCTAGGCCACACAGCCGTGTGGTATCACACGGGCTGACCGTGTGGCCCTAGGCGTGCGGTCTGCTGCGCCTGTTTGCAGCCCTTTGTCACACGGTCGTGTGATGGTCACATCGCCCGGTCGTGTGGTGCTGGGCAGTTCGTCCTCTCGCACGGCCTTGTGGGATTGTTTCCGTATTTGTTTTCGATAATTAGGAGTTTGCCGTGACGCCTCCTACACAACAACTCAATAAAACTAAACAAAACTGAAAATTAAGTTAATAGAAAATAAATGAAAAATAAAAAATAAAATTGAAATTAAAATTGAAGGTGATAAAAAAAATGTACGGAAATAGGAAATAAATTGAGTTGCCTCCCACAAAGCGCTAAGTTTTACGTCTTCAACCAGACTTCAGATTTCTAATCACTTTTGCTAAACTGTGTCATTTGAAATCTGTGAACCCTCAATGCCATCCATCAGACGAATGGCGTTGTATTGTTCTCGCGGATTCAGCTCAATATCGCTTGGGAATTTACCTTTTTGATGCTGGCCTCCCGCAGCAGTTGCGATCTGGGCTACTTGTGTTTCCAGAGATTTCAGTCTTGTATTTACGTTCGTGTTCAGATCAGTGACATGTTCTTCTATCTTGTCTATATTTGCGTCATCTTTGTTAAGTCTTGCCCGCGTCTCTTCGATAAACAATGATAGTATCTCTTCAACAGATGCTTTCTTATCACTTGACTCCGCTCTGCCTTGATTACCCACATTGTATCCTGAGGTGGCTGCAAAACATTTTTATTGTTAGCATAAGAATAATTTTCATGGTTTCGCAACACCGGATGATAGTAGTTGGGTGTCTGATTATTTCTATAATTGTTGTTGAAGTTCCTCTGTTGGCCCACAAAATTTGCTTCTTCTTCAACAACAGCAAGATCTCTTTGAGTCACTTGCTGCATCGCATCCGGTTTCATATTCAACATGGAAACCGGTTCTGTGAACATGGCGACCTTCTCATCCTGAACTTATGCCGCTCGTCGGATAGTAGACCTCTCGGATGGCCATTGGTAACTGTTGTTCGCCATCTTCTCTAACAAGTCTAGTGCCTCCTCAGGATATTTCCCTAGTACTGCACCCCCAGATGCAACATCTATAATTGTTCTTGTGTTTCAACTTAACCATTATAGAAGTACTGAATCTGTTGGTAGTCGGGATATCCGTGTTGAGGGCACTTCCTTAGCAATTCCCTAAATCTATCCCATGCTTCATATAGTGGCTCAACATCTAATTGCCTAAACTGGGCGATCTCAGATTTCAGTTGCAGCATTTTACTGGGGGGAAAATATTTGGCTAGAAACCGTTGACTTAGTTCTGCCCGATTTGCGGCTGGTGGTGTTAGAGAGCATAACCATCCCTTAGCCTTATCGCGTAGAGAGACTGTGAAAAGGCGGCATCGAATGATATCCTCAGAAACACCATTCCTTTTTATAGTATCGCAAATTTCTAAAAAGTGCGCTAGATACGCGTTTGGATCCTCAACGGCCCTACCCCTAAACTGGTTTTGTGACACCATCTGGATCAATGTTGGTTTTAGTTTAAAATTGTTTCCATTGATGGGCAGACAGGACACACCCCAATAATTTTGACTGCTCTTCTTGTAGGCCTTTCCACAATTCGATCTTGGACGCCGGCCCCTGGTGGGCGCTCCTCATTGCTTCTGTTCTCCACTGCCTTTGGATTTGTCCCATCCGCCATTACTTTAGCTATTTTGCTTAGTTGTTTTGCTGTCTTTTTGATTTTCAAATCAATGGGTATTGGCTGGGTCGATCTGGAATACGTGATCATGCACTATCTGCACTTAACAAAAACAATGTTAGAACCGAACAAATAAAAAAATAAAAATAATTTCGAACAATTTTCAAATAATAAAAAAATAAAAAATTATGCTTCAATAAAGATTGAACTACTTATTACTATATCTAAGTAGAATATAATCAATCCCCGGCAACGGCGCCAAAAACTTGTTCGCCAAAAATATTTTGGTTCATACAACTGCAAGTGTACAGTGTAGTTTATAGAATAATGGCAAGTAAGATCGTATTCCTCAAGGATTGATATTAGAAACACTTAGGCTATAATAACATCGCATTCCAATTTTATTGAAGCGACCGAATATTGAATATTAATCAAAATCGAAAATTAAAGGAAAAATAAATAAATTTGCGAACCCCACAAGTATTTTCAACAACTACATGAGCAACCTTGGGCACATAATCTTAACATGTTTCTTCGATATTAAATGCAATTAAAGTTTTAAAAACCAATTCATGCAATTCTATGGGTTCAACTCCTAAAATAGTTTATTCTCCTTCTCGGGTGGCGCATAATAATTGAGGTCTCTCGATCTATCACAACTCTTATTAACTCCCAAAAGATCTTTGAATTGAAATACTCCCCACAAACAGAAGTAGTCTCCCGATACATTACCCTGTTTATGTCTAAATTCGATTTTCGTCTCGTTAGAACTCACGTCCGGGATTATGGACTAACAAGTATGACATGAAAAATATTGGCCAAATAAAAAGCAATTAAGAATAAGCACTCGAACTCATAAAATAGAAATCCTGAATTAATTAGGAAAATAAATAATCATATTTAACATAAATCCACAGTTTTGATTATGCCCCTAAGATCCAAAAGATATGCCAAATATTGATTACAAACTCATAGACAAATTCGAATCAATATTATGACATCGTTTAAGCACAGACAAGAGATCTTAGACATAGAAAGAAAACCCCTTCTCGTCAGGATGGATTCTCCTTCCAAGCCTTCGAAGCTCTTGTGCTCCCGTAGATGCGAATGCATTGTGGTGTTCTTTGCGACCTAGCATTTCTCTCTTAGAAGATCTTCGATTCTCGCATTTCTGTGTTGTTTGATGTGTTTTTGCTGTATGAAGTAATATATTTTCGTGCAAGCATTGGGTCCCGTTTATAGATGTTTGGAGAGATCACTTGTGGAGTTGGAACCGGAAGAGAGCTCTGAAAAATGCATCGTGACAGAGTCCCACACGGCCTGGCCGTGTGGCACCACATGGCCGTGTGGTCTTGTGCAAATCCAATCCCACACGGTTGTGTGATCCTACATGGGCAGGTGGTGCAGTTCTCTACCCTTTCCCACACGACCGTGTGGGATCACATGGTCTGGCCGTGTGGCCCTGGTTGCGTCCCCTATTTTGCCCAACTTCACATGGTTGTGTAGTTTCACACCGGCATTTCCACACGGCCGTGTGACACCACACGGTCCGGCCGTGTGAAGTGTTTTTGTCCATTTCTTCATCATTTTGATCTTCTCTTTGCATTCGTCAATCTTTGTCGGGCATTCCAACTGATATTTTTTCGTTTTAAGCTCCGTTTCCTTTAGAAATTACAAGAATATGCAGTATCATGTCCTTTTTATGAAACCAAGTAAAAACATACTAAATATGCGTGTAAATGTATCAAATATATATCATTTTAAGCCCCAAAATGCACGTATATTTTACAAATATCAACGGTCCGACCGTGCGGCTTGGTTTCGTCCCCTGTTTTCTCACAACTTCACACGAACATGTCTTCTTCACACGGGCAGGTCACACGATCGTGTGGTCCCACAGGGTCCGGCTTTGTGACTAGTTTTTGTCCAGTTTCTTCGTCTTTTTGATATTCTCTTTGCACTCGTCAGTCCTATCCGGGCCTTTCAATTGATATTTCTTCAATTAAGCTCCGTTTCCTATAAAAATTACCAGAATACACAGTATCATGCCCTTCTAAGGAAACTAAGTAAAAACACACTAAATATAAATGTAAATGTATCAATTATATACCATTTTAAGCCCCTAAATGCACGTATATTTTACACGTATCACTTCCCTATGACAGCGTGTGGAAGCTCTTATTCTTCCTCATATCTCTTCAGATCATCATCCAATTTTGGTTTCTTGTGAATGTGGCTTAAGCATCCGGGTTTCTTACAACTTATTCAGTCATCTTGGGTGATTCCTTGTACGACTTCTATCCAATTTTATGGGTGATGTTTAAGCTTAAGCGCCTTTCTGCAAGTCTTAAAAATTGGAATAAAGACACTTTTGGTGATGTGAACCATGCAGTCGACCTTCAACTTCAGAAGGTCCAGCAGATTCAGTCGGATATGGAAAATTTGGGTTATTCGGGGGACTGTCGACAGGCAGAGTTGGATGCCCAGAAATTGCTACTTTAGACTCTTGCAATGCAGACTGATTTTCTTTGGCAAAAATCATGTGTTTCTTCGCTTAAGGATGGGGATAGGAATACTGCGTTCTTTCAACGTCAATGCCAGATGCGTTCTCGGAAAGTCAGCATCCACAATTTGAGTATTCAAGGGACGATCACTCATGATCCTACTGCCATTGGCTCTCATATTATTGAATACTACAAGGATTTATTTGTGGCTTCATCCAATGGTACTGTTGATTATTCTTGGATTGATAGGCTTATATCTCTAGTGGTTTTGAATTGGGACAATCATGTTTTAATTTCTCCACCTTTAGGCTTAGAAATTCGCAATGCTGTATTTGACCTGGGTTCTGACAATTCCCTAGGGCTTGCCGAGTTTAATGATATATTTTATCAACATTGCTGGGATGTTATTGGGAGTGATGTTATTTCAGCTGTCCACCATTTTTTTCATAACCGACATTCTACCTCATGGCCCTAATTCAAGTTTCATGGTTTTAATCCCCACGACTAAAGATGTTATCTCTATTGAGAATTTCAGGCCCATCGTCATGAGTAATTTCCTTTTTAAGGTTATTACTAAGATCTTGGCTAACAGGTTTGGCTCTATTATAAGTAAGATTCTTTCTCGTATGCAGTTAGGCATATTCATGATTGTATCGCGGTTGTTTCAGAAGGGCTTAATATTTTACAGAATCGGGGAGGTAGAAATATGAATTTAAAAATTGATATCTGGAAGGCCTTCGACACTTTGTGCTGGGATTTCTTGCTTCATGTTCTTCGTCGATTTGGGTTATGTGACAAGTTTATCTCCTGGATTTCGGTTATTATTCATTCGGCCAGGATTTTGATTCATATTAATGGTACACCTGTGGGATAATTTGAGTGTGCCCGGTGCGTTCGATAAGGATACCCTCTATCTCCTTTGCTTTTTTGTATTGCTGAAGAGGTCTTAGGTTGTGCTTTGGCTTTTTCTATTTCAGAGCAGCTCATAACTCTGTTCACAGCGCCGAGGCAGATTGTTTTCCCCTCGAGTATTCTCTATGTTGATGATATTATGATCCTTTGTGAAGGGTCAACTACTAATTCCCATCATGTGTTTCATATTCCCAATCTGTATGCCGCCATTTCTGGGCAGGTGTTTAATCCGGCTAAGTCTAAGGTTTTCTCTGGCACTCGAGTTTCTTCTTATGTTCATGGCAGAATTCAGCAGATTATGGGTATTGCATCTGGTAGTCTTCCAAACACTTCCCTTGGTGTCTCTATCTTTAAAGGGGTGCCCAATGCCGTTCATTTGCAGACTATCTTTGATAAATTTTGTTGAAATTCAAGCGATGTAAAGGGATGTCTTTATCGTTGGCAGGGCGTATTTGTCTGGTTAATTCTATTATTGCTAGTTCTTTGGTTCATAGTATGCTCATTTATAAGTGGTCGGTTTCTTTGCTTAAGAATCTGGACAGGGCTATGCGAAATTTTATTTTTGCTGGGTACATTCTTACAAAAGGGTTTCGTTACAGTTAATTGGGCAAGATGTTGCATTCCGTGTGAGGAGGGTGGCCTTAGGGTCCGTTCGATCGTTTATGCTAATAAAGCTTTTTTGATGAAGATGGGATGCAAAGTTCTCACTTCCAAATCCGTGGCTTTCACCACCCTTCGTTATCGCTTTTTCTTGGTTGATGGTTCTATTAAACATTTATTTTTACCTTCTTCGCTTTGGGCTGGCCTCAGACCCGTTGTTGAGGATTGCATGACAGACTCTAGATGGATTCCATGATATGATTCGCATGTTTTATTTTGGCTGGATGATTGGCTGCGCTACTCTGTTGCTAATAATATTGGAATCCCTACAGAGTATCGTTATCTTTTTCACCAGAGCATATCAGATTTCTTCTTTGATGACACCTGGAATTCCACACTATCCTTTTTGGAAGCTTACCTGGATATTGTTCAATTTTCGATGATTCCCAACTCTTTTGATAAACGTGTCTGGACTCACTCGTTGGATGGAGAGGTCTTTTTGAAGGCTGCTTATCATCACATTCGGTCTTCTCTTCCGAAAGTCTGATGGGGTACTTGGATTTGGTTGGCCAATATCCCTGAAACGGCGATCCATCACTGGCTGGCTGGCTATTAATAATCGTCTTGTCGTTTTGGATATTCTTAGGCTTCGAGGTTCATTGGTCCCTCGGTTTGCTGTCTTTGTCATTCTTATTATGACTCTGTTGATCACCTTTTTGTCTCGTGTGCTTTTGCAGGAACTCTCTGGCCTGAATTTTCTAATCGTTTGAAATTCTTTTCATACGACTCAGAGTTTTAATTAGTTTCTTGTGCAGGATATGAATGTTTCGATGAGTGATCAACCCTCTTTTTTTATGGCGAGCTGCCACTATCTCTTGTATTTGGCATATTCGCAATAATATTATCTTCAATGACAAGACTTGAACGATAGATGTGGCATTGGTCCCACTTCAGTCCCTTATCGCAGAGTCCGCCTCGCTGGATCAGAGTTGCATGAATAACACCCAACAGGACTTACTTCGCCTTCAACGACTTCAAGTAATTGGACGTCCACGTAAGGCTCCCAGAGTTGTACAGGTTCATTGACACTTACCCCTTCCTGGTTGGATTAAAGTGAATATGGATGGTTGAGCTCTGGGTTCTCCGGGATCTTGCACGGCTGCTAGGGTTTTTCGAATGCATAGAGGATTTTTTTGGGGATGTTTTGTTCAACAATGTGGGACTGGTTATGCTTCCGAACTGCATGCGGCTATGTTGGCCATTTCCAATTCACTTACAGCAAGGGATGGCATAAATTGTGGTTGGAGTCTGATTTTACATACGTTGTAGATTTATTTAGCAGGCCTGGTTAGGTTCCTTGGCGTTTCCTTGGTAGATGGCGTCGCACTCTGCACTTGCTTTCCAAGATGGAGTTTGATGTAAATTTGTTCAGGCCTTGGTCCCCCTTATATAGGTGCTTTGAGAGATCACTAGTAGAGTTCTGATGGGACTAGGACTCAAAATCAGCTGCAATCAGATCGTAGGGCCATGTCAGTTCACACGGCCACCCCACACGGTCGTGTGGTTCCAAAAGGCAGACCGTGTGATTGGCTTTTGACTCTGAAATCACTGAAGCACTTCATGAAAGTTGTAGCCCTTTCTCTTATCTTTCCATAGCCACTTGAATCAGCTCAATATCATTTTTGTAGATAACGTTATAGCCAAAATACTAAACCCTGCCAGTGTTGGAAACTGTTAGCGCGTTTGGACGTTTTTGAAGGAAATTCCCTTTTTGTTCGACCGTTCATGCATCATTCCTTCACATCTTTGCTCATACCTTTTCTTTGGACATATCCTTTAAAACATGTATCCTCTTTTGTCCAATTTAGCTCCATTTTCTGCAAAATTCACAAGAGTACGCAATATCATGTCCGACAAAGGAAACCGAGTAAAATACACCAAATATACGTGCAAATGCATCAATTATATATCAAAATAAGCCCTTAAATGTACGTATATTTTACACGTATCAAAATCATCCAAGCTTAAACAAGAACATTATAAACATTCAATCTCATTTGACTCCATATTGAAGTAAACCATGCAATTCATTATCAAGAAGTCATCAATCACAGATTTGGCATAATTTTTACTCTCTCGAGTACTTGACATCGCGACTCACAAGAAAGTATTGTATCACTCATCATCTCTCAAAGTGTGTGGTAAGTTTTTACTCTCAACTCAATTCATTGAATGTAGAACTACCATAGGCTTGCAAATCGTCTAACATCTCTACCACTTTTGTGTGCACAATTTAAGAATCAAAAGGACTTTTCATTTGGTTGTAATGTGGGCTCACTGGTAAGGGTAGGGAAAATTTGGATTAAGTGACCTGACATGAGCAAATAGAATTTAAAGCACACGGAGTTGCAACTCACCAACTCAATTTCATCTAAAAATTATTCTTTCAATATATTTTTCTTTTTCAACTAAACTCCACCCTTTTTCTCCTTTTTCATTCTTTTTTTTTTTTTGCCTTTTTCTCTTTTTTTTCCTTTTGCCTTAAGCTCTCTATTTCTCACAATTTTCAGAATTTATCTTTTTTCTTTTCTTTCCTTTGCTCGATTTTTCATTTTTTTTCGAGCTTTATTCTTTTTTTTTTCATTTACCTAGACATTGGTCATCCCTGATTCTTTTGCCAACTTTCTCTCGTTTTCACCATTTCACCACATCTCCCCCAAACTATTCATCTTCTATAAGCTTAAGTAATTTTAGGGATAAAAATAATCTTTCAATTTTAAAGATCAAAATGTGGCTAACAATAAAAAGTTAAGGCTGAAAATGGTAACTAGCGAATCATGAGTTCATAGGTAGGTTGTTTACGCTAAATAGGCTAAACAAAGATGGCCTTAAATTATTTTCAAAAATTGCACACACACATGGCTTCAATGAAGATACCAAATAAGTTCTAGAGTTTTATCAATCATGAATGAAACACTTAAGAAAAAAATAAGACTGCATAATGTAAAAGCAGTTAAAGGCACCAAAGTTCATATGCTTATTTTTCACAACATGCTCAAATGCCCAATTTTCTTAATCAATGACAAACAAGTAAAAGACATCACCTCAACAAGTAAAATCATGCGAAAGCTTTTTGTACGTTTTTGAATTTTTGATCCTAAATCGCACAAAAGCAATTAAATGTGCTAAAAAGTAAACATGATAAAATAAAAAATAACTAAAAAATTTTTTGAAAATTTTCACGCAAATTTTATGCTCTACATGAAATCCGAAATGCAATGCAATAATGCAATAGTACTAATTTTAAGTATTATTGATGACCCCCAAACTTAAAATATGCTTAGTTCCGAACATATAAAAAAATTATCAAAACAACGCGGAACACATAAAAAGTACTTACATGGATCGTTCACGACGCCTCTTGGATTGCCACCCACAACGCGCTAAATTTTACTTCTTCAGCCAGACTTCAGATTTCTAACATCACTGTCGTTGAACCATGTCAGTTGAAATCCTTGAGCCCTCATATTATGTACCATACATCAGACGAATGGCGTTCCACTGTTTTCTCGGATTAAGTTCAGTATCACTTGTGAATTTGCCCTTTTGATGTAGGCCTCCCACTGCCGTAGCGATTTAGGTTACTTATGTCTCCGAAGATTTCAGTCTCGCATTCAACAAAAACAATGTTAGAAACAAAGTAATAAAGAAAATTATTTAAAAAAAAGGAAAAAATCAAAAATAAAAAAATATTTACAATATATATAAATATATATATGTACAAAAAATCGAAAAATAATATTTACAAAATTTTTGCTATAATTATGATTGAACTACTCATTACTATATTTAAGTAGAATCTTTCAATCTCCGGCAACGGCGCCAAAAATTTGTTCGCCAAAAATTATTTGGATCTCTATACTGCAAGTGTACCGTGTAGTTTATAGGATAATGACAAGCAAGGTCGTATTCCTCAAGGATTGAATATGAAACATTTAAGCTATAATAACATCGTATTCCAATTTTATTGAAACAACTAAATATCAAGAGTTTTTAATATATAATCGAAAAATAAAAATAAAACAAATAAAATTCGAACTACACAAATCTTTTCAATAAATACAAAAGCAACTCTAGGTACATAATCTCAACATGCTTCTTCAATATTAAATCCAATTAATTTTCATCAAAACCAATTCACGTGTTTCTATGTGTTCCATTCCTATACTTGTTTATTCCCTCTCCGGAAGCAAATATACAATAGATTAATACCAATTTCTATCATCCCTACTCAACAATTAATACCAACTTCCAACAGATCTGTCAATTGAATGACTCCCCACAAATAGTTATAAGCCTCCCGACTCTATACCCATTTATGTCTGAATTTGATTTCCGTCTTTGTTAGAACTTATCTCCCGAATTATGGACTAACAAATATGACATGCAAATTATTAGGAAACTTATTTGATAGATTTTGATGGTACCATGTAAAACTTGAACTAGGAAGTTGACACCCCATTCTCTTTGTAATTTGCATTGTAATAGATAGGGCTGAAAGAACTGGGTCAAGTTAGATATGCCAAGTATTACAAGAAGTCATCTGCAGACTGGAATGAAGGCTCTATTGTGTGTCAGCTGAGTGTTGCCAAGAAGGAAGTCAAGGACTCGACTGAAGGAGAGTCAGCTGAGGAACATCTGAGTAAAGTGTCAGTTAAGTCAACTTAAGGAGCCAAGTCTGTCAGTTAGAGTGACAGTGTAGTCAATCCTATGATTGGAGCTGACTCGAGTCACCTGGGGTAAAGACAGCAGTCAAGTAAAGACAACTGACTTAGCTCTGTTGGAATAAAGTCACAAATGTTACTCGATATAGCAACATGTAAAGTTGTCAGGTCTAAAAGTGATTTTCCCAGAATTGTGCAATAGGAATTAACCAATGGGAAGCATTGCATCTTGTGTCAGACATCTGCAAAGCTGGTATGCTATTAATACGAGAAAAAGTCTACATCAAGGGCTGCAGACCAAGATAAGACAAGCCAGCAACCAGAAAAGTGACATTTGAAATTAGCCTATCTCTTCAACTGGCAAAATTTCAAATGTGCACTACAAAAAACTTAGGAAGTTATTGAGAAGAGGTTACCTTGCATACCTGAACCACGAACAAGCAAGCAATATTCAAGTAAATAACCTGCAACTCAAAGCTTATCAAGATAATCCTCAAGCTTGAAACTCGAAGGAACTCGTTCCAACACAAGCTATGAAGGAAAGATAACTTCAAAATTGTTAAATAGGAAAGTTTTGAAGAAACCAAAGGGGTCTACTTTCCAACCCTGGATTGTAGAAAGGTTCAAGGTCGAACCATTATCAAGTTTGTTGGAGGGTTTCGTGATCAAATCGAAGAACTTGAGAAGTGAGCTGAAGTAGCAAGGCAGCTGCCCTATGAAAAAGCTGAGTCGCAAGAGAAGCCAACTGTGTGATCAAGGTTGTTCCAGACTGTTCACCACTTTGTAAACTGATCTGTTACATAGTGGATTACTCCAGGAGTTGGAGAAGAGAGGATTAGAAGAATTACCCCATCTTCGAACCTCTATAAAATATTTGTGTCATTTACATTCAGCAAATTTACCTTCCTGCATATTTTCATTATATCTGCTATTAGTATCATGCTATCCAACTGATAAATAACTAAGTGCCTAAAATGAAGTGTAAAAAACAAGCCTTAATCAATTCAAAGTGTGTTAAGCCTTCCGCTGTTAAAAACTTAACCAGCCAAGTTAAGTATTTGGGTTAAACAACCGAGGTATACTATCAATAGCTCTATCGAGTCTGTTGAGTGGGTAACTCAGCTGAATAGCCAACTTAGTTGTCCCTCAAGGACACTGTTGTTTGAGTCAAATCTGTTGAATAATTTTAAAGGACTTAAATTCGAAAATTTGGTAAGGTTTATTCAACCTCCCCTTCTAAACCTTACACCACACCCCTTGGGACCTATAAGTGGTATCAGAGTGGTTGGTTCATTGAGCCTTCTACACTGGTTACTGAACTAGATCTTTATCTTTTCAAAAAGTGTTTTTATTAACACGTGTGTTTTTCAAAGTCTTTCGTTTTAAGCAAAGGTTATTATCATGTAAGCAAATCTAACACGCATTCCTATGTTTGCTGTTGAAGAATTTGATGATTGAAAAATTCGTATGCAGGCTCATGTATCTACATTACATGATGAAAAATGGCTTGTGATAGAGGATGGGCCACTGCAAATACTCAAAGTGAACACGATCGGTGTACCAAGAAGCATTTAATTTGAAGGAGAAGAAGCTATTGCTGAAGCAAGACCAGCTTTGGTTGAAAAACCAAGAACTGAATGGACAAATGAAGACATAAAGATATATAAATTGGACAATGTGGCCACAGATATACTCTACAAGATATTGGACAACGCAATGTTCAATAAAGTCAAATTTTGCAAATCTGCAAAAGAAATCTGGAATAAGCTGACTTTAATTTGTGAAGGATCATAACAAATTAAAGAGAACAAATTATCAGTTGTTGTTCAAAAATTTGAAAATTTCAAAATATTTCGAGGTAAAAACTGGATCATTTGGATGCAGTTCTTGAGATCACAAATGAGCTTTCAGCTTTTGGGAAAGAATATACACAAAAGGAAATGTGTATGAAGATCTTAAGAAGCCTCCCAGCTGAATGGGAAATGAAGGTTATGCCCTGAGACACTCAAGGGACTTCTCAAGAACATCTTACCATGAGCTATTCTCAGACCTCAAAGCCTATGAGTTTGAGCTGAGAAGGAAAGAGCAAGAGGAGACAATTGTACCCAAGACAGCTGCATTGATGGCTAGTGATGGAAAGAGAGCTGAGCCAAAGGAAGCCATAGACCAGAAGCAAATTGCCGTGATTGTCAAAAGATTCAACAAGTTCTTCAATAACAACAATAAAAGAAATAAGGGTGAGACCTCCAGGAGACATTCAGCTCCTTCGAAATCAAGGGAAGACATGCCACCCAAGAAAGCTGAGCATCAAAGGGTTGATTATCAAATACATGATAATCAAAGGAATGACAGAGCGGATCAGAAAGATGAGAACCTTTGCTGGAATTGCAGACATCCAGGACACTTTGCAGTTGACTGTTCATATCCACCAGTCAACAAGTATATGAATGAGGAAGAAAGAAAAGTCTTGAGGAAAGAAGACGGGGAGAAAAGAAAAGCCATGTTAGCTCACGAGAATGATGAGATAGTCAAGTCCAAAGTAGCGGGGACTCGGATAGTAGTGAAGCGGACTACTCAAGTGATTCGAGGAAGAGGCTATGATCGCATCATGGCTAATGAACAAGATCAACCAGATCAAGAAGATGAGGTACACTCTAACTCATATCATTCTGATTCAAGTGATAGTGTGATATACACACTTCATCACCCTTTGATCTTTATGATTCATTAGGCAAAATGATGAAAGATTTTGAACACATAAAATCCTCACACACAATTTTAAATCGGAAAACGACCCGACTTAAAAGCCAAATCTCACGAGTTCACTAAATAGCTGAGTACTCTGAGTCACATAGCTGATGAGAACACTAAACTGAAGGCTGAAAATGCCAAGATCATAGCAGAGTTAGCTGCTACAAAAAAGAGGGAAAAAGATCTTAAAATGTGATTGCCTCATTTATAAAAGTATCTAAATCATTTGATGATCTTATTATGAGCCAAAAAGATTGTGTAGATAAGACAGACATAGGATTTAATTCCTTTGGGCATAGTCAAACTCCAAGAGTGATTTTGGAAAAAGAATCTTCAAGTAACGAAGCATCCCAAAAACCCCCAAACACCAAATGTTGCACCCACTTTCACTCCAAAGTACAATCATAATCATATTGGCCTTGGATATAAAGGAAAAGGAAAGAAGCCAGCTGAGTATGCTGAGAGGACAACTGAGAAGAAATTCAGCCGAGTTCCTCAGCAAATTCCAAACAGAAAATACTCTTTGAAAATTCATTTAGAGCGGATTTGACATCTGAAACACCAAGGAATCAGAGAAGCTCTTCTTTCTCCTCGATGAACTCAGGACGAGTGAACTGCAACCTTGAATGATCCACCTTCCATGCCCTCCATTCTCTCAAACATCTTTGAATGTCAGGATAAACTGGAGAATACATGATTAAATCATCATCATCATTGTTTTCTTCTCCAGTCTTCTAAATAGGGGCTAATGGGCCTTGATCCTCCTCAAATTCAGCAACGTCTATCCGAGGAGGTGAGACAACCTTTTCTTGCACAAGTTCGGTCATCTCAACTGCTTTTGTTTCCTAAGTTGTTTGCCGCATAGTTGAGTCTTTGGCGGGTCTCTGCTGCTCAGCATCAACATTCTTCTCGGGTACATCAACAACTTCAGGAGACTTCTCTTCCTGAGCATCAGCAATCTCAATTTATGTTTCTGGCTGAGTACCGGATTCAGCTGTCTTTTCAAGCTCAGAGTGCCTGAACAACCGTCTCTTTGTGGGGTGAACTAGTAGGATCTCTGGTTCCATCTCAGCAAATTTTTCGGTAATGAGGGCTTGGACACTTTTCTTAGAGGCATCTACCTTTCTTGACTTGGCAGTCCTCTTCTTCTTTACGATATGGGAGGGAATTTGAGGTTCCTCTGCTATCTCGGCTGCAGGGGTAGGAGTCTCGGCTGCATAGGCAGGTGACTCGGCGGCGTGGGCAGGAGCTTTGGACTTGGCTGCGGGAGCAGGTGCTTTCTTTGTCTTGGTTGCGGGGGCAGGGGAAAGCTTAGATACTACAACTCTCTTCTTGGCTGGAGGAGTCTCAGTTGTGTCTTTAGGATCGGTGATTCCCCTCACTTTAGTATCGATCCTTCTAGCATGAGCCTTCTTCGGGGTCTTTGAGAGGTTCCCTCACGAACATCCTTTTGTTTTCATGGAAGGGCTTGCCATGATGTAGAGCAATACCCTTCACCTCCACTAGATGGACAATCACCAGGCCATAACCTAAGGAACAACCAATGGACCCATCCTCCTTGAAGGTCCTGTTCAACACATTTGGGCAGAGTCTGCTGTAAACAAACTCAGCCTAGTTTACTTTTTTCTCTTGCATGATCGCAACCATCACGATCAGCTTAGTTTTGGACAGCTGATTGAAGCTTCCATATTTCATGTCAATGCACTTCGAGACGACATGCATCAGCTTGTGATAGTCTTCATTCAAAAACTCTTTATTGGATGTATAGACAACTTTCGTAGCACACTCTGGCTTGGCAACTTATTTCCAAGCCACCGCTTAGTCGACATCTTCATCAGAGATGTCCTTTAATCCCTCCGCGGGCAACAAACAGTGCTCAACAAGGTCTTTTGCAGTGAGTTTGATGACCTTGATGTGGACCAATTATCGGATTCCATCGTCCAACACTTCAGCGTTAACATAGAACATAGCTACCTCTTCAAGGTATGTATGTGTGAACTGCATCTTTAGGAAGTCCTTCAGCCCGGACTTCTCCAATTTTTCAGCTATCTTTTTTACCAGGGTTTCATCGATACCCTGTTTGATCATTCTTTCAAAATCCATAGAAGAACCAGTGTGGATTTGCTTTGAGAGCTTCACGAAATCATGTTTTGGAGCCATTTCCAGAGGTTTCTACCGATTGAAATGCGAGAAAACTTGCTTGAAAGAACTAGGGTTTAGCACTAAGTTTCAGAGAGAATGCACTTTCTTTCCTTGAAGACGAATAGTTCGCGTGAGGAGAGAGAAAGATGAAGTTTCGTATATAAGGAACGTGCAAGGACATATTTCGGATTTTGAAATTATTGATCAAGATCAACGGCTAAGATTAGAGCTTCAAAACCCCATTTAATTTCTCGCATTAAATGCAGCAACATTTATATCCAATCATATGGTTTACTGTGCAGCTTTTACTGTGACTGTCATTATTGCGCTAACGTCATTCCTAAAAACATTCCCTCTTAATTAAAACGACTGCATTTTTGTCACTTAGCTCATAAATGATTTAGCTTATATCCAAAGTGACTCAACTCCACTCCTCTCTTTCCATGATGAACGCATTTTTGTCGCCTAACTCGATCTGATTGACTTCCCGATCGAAATTTGTTTCACTTGGCTGAAAGGCGAAATTTGCTCTTTTTCCATTTTCTCATCTACTTTCTCTGCTGATTGATTATGCTGAGTTTCCTACCTCAGCTCAATTAACCCTAACCCATTCTTGAGCTCTTCAAATCTTGATTCACATAACGGCTTTGTGAATATGTCAGCTAACTGCTTATCAGTTGAGATGTATTCCAAGGTGATGTCTTTCTTTTCAACATGATTTCTTATAAAATGATATTTGACATTAATGTTCTTAGTTCTTGAATGCAACACTGGATTTTGAGTGATTGAAATAGAACTAATGTTATCACACATAATTGGAATCTTTGTTTCTTCAACGTCATAATCTCTCAGCTGCTGTCTCATCCATAAGACTTGGGCACTTGTTTGCCATGACTATGTACTGGGCTTGTTTGTGGATGTAGCTATTGAATTTTGTTTCTTGTTGAACCAAGAAACCAATCTATTTCCAAGCATTTGACATGTACCTGAAGTACTCTTCCTGTCAACTCTACATCCAGCATAGTCTTAGTCTGAGTATCCAATCAGCTTGAATCCTCCTTCATTTGGATACCATAAATCGACTTCCTGGCATTCTTTTAAATATATTAGGATTCTCTTGGCTACAGTCATGTGGCTCTCCTTTGGTGCAGATTGAAATCTTGCACATACACCTACTGCAAAGGTGATGTCTGGCCTGCTGGCTGTTAGAAAGAGCAATGATCCAATGAGGACTCTATATCTGGTTTGATCAACATCTTGTCCATCTGCATCCATGTCCATCTTGACTGAAGTATTCATTGGAATTTTCACAAAATACTTCTCTTCCACACCAAATTTCTTCATTAAATCTCTGGTATATTTTGTTTGGCTTATGAAGGTTCCATCCTTCAATTGTTTGAATTGAAGTCCTAAGAAGAAAGTCAGCTCTCCCATCATGCTCATCTCAAATTTGCCTTGCATGTGGTTTGATAACTTGTCACACAGCTCTTTATTTGTGGATCCAACTATGTTGTCATCCACATATATTTGAACAAGCAGTATACTCTCTCCATCTTGAATCCTGAAGAGTGTTCTATCAACTTTGCCTTTGGCGAATCCATTGTCATATAGAAATTGAGACAATGTATCATACCATGATCTTGGAGCTTGTTTCAATCCATACAGTGCTTTCTTGAGCTTGTACACCTTATATCCAATAGTTTTCTGCACAAAACCTGGAGGTTGTTCAACATAGACTTCTTCCTCTAACAGTCCATTTAGAAATGCACTCTTCACATCCATTTGATACACAGTGAAGTTCTTATGTGCAACATAGGCAAGAAACATCCTTATTGCTTCCAATCTTGCAACATGAGCAAAGGTTTCATCAAAATCTATGCCTCCTTCTAGGCAATATCCTTTGGCTACCAACCTTGCTTTGTTTCTTACAATAGATCCTTCCTCATTCATCTTGTTCCTGAAAACCCATTTTGTGCCAATAACATTTTCATGGGTTGGCCTTTGAACTAATTCCCATAATTTGTTTCTTTCAAACTGATTCAACTCTTCTTGCATGGCGTGAATCCAATGTGTGGCATCTAATGCTTGCGACACATCTTTCGGATCTATATGGGAGATAAAACAAGTGAACATAGCTTCATGATGTGCTCTGGCTCTGGTTCTTATGCCATCTCTAACATCTCCAATGACTAACTCTGGTGGATGATCTCTCAGCCATCTCACATCAGGTTGGAGTAAGTCTGCTGGATTTAGTCGTCTCGCAACTAAGTTGTCTTGAACAACTCTTTCATCTTCATCAACTAAAGACCTTCCAGGTGTCTTTGTGATTCAGCTATCTCATCTTCATCTGGGTTGATTGCTCTTACTTCAACTTCAACATAAGGACTTTTCTGCATAGTTGGTTGATTCAGCTTATCAGCTAACTCTTCAATGTCTTCTCCATTCACATTAGGATCATCAAAAACCACATGGATAGACTCTTCTGTAACCACAGTCCTCTTGTTCAGCACTCTATAGGCTTTACTTTCAGCTGAGTATCCCAAAAAGATACCTTCATCAACTTTAGCATCAAAAGCCTTCAAATTATTTTTGCCATTATGAGAGATGAAGCATTTGAATCCAAATATCCTGAAATATCCAACATTTGGCTTTCTCCCTGTCCAGGTTTCATAGGGAGTCTTGGTCAATTGCATGTTAATCATCCATCTATTTTGAGTAAAGCATGCTGTGTTTATGGCTTCAGCCCAAAATCTATTAGGCAATCCAGCTTCAGCTAACATTGTCCTTGCACCTACTTGAGAGTTTTGTTCCTTCTTTCAGCTACTCCATTCTGTTGTGGTGTTCTTGCAGCTGATAACTCATGAGCAATACCATTTTCAACACAATACTGAGTTATTATCCCATTGACAAACTAAGTTCCCCTGTCGGATCTTATTTTTATAATGGTTTTGCTCTTTTCATTTTGAACTCTCTTCAATCCATATGTCGATGTATATCTTGAATGATCATCCACCACCACTAAGGTGTATTTCTTTCCACTTATGCTAGCTAGCTCTACTGGACAAAATAAATCTAAATGCAACAATTGCAGTATTCTTGTTGATGAGGGACTTGGCTTGTCCTTGAATGATGATTTAATCTGCTTTCCCTTCTGGCTACACTGAATCTGACAATCCTTCTACAAGAGAGAGGATTACAAGAATTACCCCATCTTCGAACCTCTATAAAATATTTGTGTCATTTACTTTCAGCAAATTTACCTTCATGCATATTTGGATTATATCTACTGTTAGTATCATATTTGCTATCCAACTGATAAATAACCAAGTGCTAAAAATCAAGTGTTAAAAATAAGCTTTAAACAAATCAAAGGGTGTTAAATATTCCGCTGTTAAAAACCAAACCAGCCAAGTCAAGTATTTGGGTTAAACATCCGGAGTTATACTATCACGACTCTATCGAAGTGCGTTGAGTGGGTAACTCAATTTGAATAGCCAACCAACTTAGTTGTCCCTCAAGGACACTGATGTTTGAGTCAACTCTGTTGAATAATTTTAAAGGACTTAAATTCGAAAATTTGGTAAGGTTTATGCAACCCCCCCTAAACCTTACACCACACCCCTTAGGACCTATTCAAATTATTGAGAAGATAATCGACAATTAAATTTAAGCATTCGAATTCATAAAATAGAACACATGAATGAATTAAGAAAACAACCAATCTAGATTTAACATTAATCCACAGTTTTGATTATGCCCTAGGATCCGAAAGATTAGCCAAACATTGATAACAAATTCATAGACAAACTTGAAATCAATATTGTGACATCGTTTAAGTACAAACAAGAGATATAAACTAAGAAAGAAAACTCCTTCTTGTCAGGATGGATCCTCCTTCACAACATTCTAAACTCTTGTGCTTCATAGATGTGAAAGGCTTTGTGGTGTTCTTCGTAACCTAGCCCTCCTCTCTCAGAAGACCTTTGATCTATCTAATCCTGAGTATTTTGGTGTGTTGTATGTTGTATCAATGATGTAAATTCATTCAGGCCTTGGTCCCCCTTATATAGGTGCTTTGGGAGATCAATGGTAGATTTCTGACGGGACTAGGAGTCAAAATCAGCCGCAGTCAGATTGCACGGGGCCGTGTGGTTCCAAAAAGGCAAACTGTTTGATTGGCTTTTGACTCTAAAAATCACTGAAGCACTTCATGAAAATTGTAGCCCATTCTCTTAGCATTCCATAGCCACTTTAGTCAGCTTATATCAATTTTGTAGAGAAATTTATGGCCAAAATACTAAACTCTGCCAGTGCTGGAAATTGTTAGCGCGTTTGAACATTTTTGAAGGAAATTCTCTTTTTCTTCACATATTTGCTCGTACCTTTTCTTTTGACAGATTCTTTGAAACATGTATCCTCTTTTGTACAATTTCAGCAAAATTCACAAGAGTACGCAATATCACGCCCGACAAAGGAAACTAAATAAAATACACAAAATATACGTGCAAATGCATCAATTATATATTAAAATAAGCCCTTAAATGTACGTATATTTTACACGTATCAAAACTACCCAAACTTAAACCATTGCTCGTCCTCGAGCAAATTATGAAAAATAAGCTCAAGAGGTACAAAGAATACACAAGAACACTATAAATATTCAATCTCAATTGACTTCATATTCAAGTAAACCATGCAATTCAATATCAAGAAGTCATCAATCACAAGTTTGGCATAATTAATACTCTCTCGGGTAATTGACATCGCGACTCATAAGAAAGTAGTGTATCACTCATCTCTCAAAGTGTGTGGTAAGTGTTTACTCTCGTCTCAATTTATTGAATGTAGAACTACCACAAGCTTGCAAATCGTTTAACAT